>BLSH010378576.1:1135027-1145206 GCA_018402905.1 Glandirana rugosa | reverse complement strand
TACAGTCTATAAGGATATAATATAGGATACAGAAGGTAGAAGAGCTTACAGTCTATAAGGATATAATATAGGATACAGAAGGTAGAAGAGCTTACAGTCTATAAGGATATAATATAGGATACAGAAGGTAGAAGAGTTTACAATCTATAAGGATATAATATAGGATACAGAGGGTAGAAGAGCTTACAGTCTATAAGGATATAATATAGGATACAGAAGGTAGAAGATCTTACAGTCTATAAGGATATAATATAGGATACAGAAGGTAGAAGATCTTACAGTCTATAAGGATATAATATAGGATACAGAAGGTAGAATAGCTTACAGTCTATAAGGATATAATATAGGATACAGAAGGTAGAAGAGTTTACAATCTATAAGGATATAATATAGGATACAGAGGGTAGAAGAGCTTACAGTCTATAAGGATATAATATAGGATACAGAAGGTAGAAGAGTTTACAACCTATAAGGATATAATATAGGATACAGAGGGTAGAAGAGCTTACAATCTATAAGGATATACTACAGGATACCGAGGGTAGAAGAGCTTACAGTTTATAAGGATATAATATAGGATACAGAAGGTAGAAGATCTTACAGTCTATAAGGATATAATATAGGATACAGAAGGTAGAATAGCTTATAGTCCATTAGGATAAAAGATAGGATACAGAAAACAAAAGAGCTTACAGTCTATTAGGATAAAATATAGGATACAGAAAGTAGAAGAGCTTACAATTTATTAGGTTATTAGATAGGATACAGAAGGTAGAAGAGCTTACAGTCTATTAGGATATAAGATAGGATACATACAGTGGAAGATCTTACAATATTTTGGGTATAAGGAAGGATACATAAAAACACAAACTGAGTCAAGGTATGAGAGTTACCACTGATGACTTTTCCCTAGCTATCCTTTACCACTTGGTGGACCATAGACCTGGACCAAGTCTATGGACATCAGGCGTCAAGACACTGCCATGCTTGTCGTGTACTGTTGATTCCCTAGGTGACAAAGCCAAGAATAAAGATGACAGTAACGCAGCATGCCTCTCCAAAACAGGCCATACCTCTATCCCCATAGATTCCAGTTTAATCCTATTAGGGGATGAGGAAGTGATACGGCTCAAAGTCTGTTAGGCTGCAAGGGGGAGATATAGAAGATGGAAGTGTGTCTAGTCTGTTAGGTTATATGGGAGGGGTACAGAAGGCGGAAGAGCTAACGCTCCATAATAATGGAGTTAAACAGGTCTCTTAATAACTACAAAAAGTACCAAAAGGCTAAAAATATGTATATATACTGTGTATATATATATATATATTTTTTCCAATAAGGCGTCTGAATTAGCATTAGCATTAAAAGTACAACTATAGGACCAGACAGCTGCAGGAAAAAGATAAATACAATACATTTTCCATTGTGCATGAATGCAGGACGAGGATTGGGAAAAACCTCAGCCGCTCGTCTATAGTAGCAACCAAGCACATGCACAAAAAAAAAAAATAAAATAAAAAAACATCTTCTGTGAAGGGTTAATTAACAAAGGAGGCTGTAGCTATAAAACAGTATAGCAATCCCTCCTGCGCCAGGCATATACATTAATGCTATCTGCTCAGCAGTAAACTTGCAAAACAAAACAATAGCAGGAAGGTATTTGATTCTGTTTACTAAATCCCATGACACATAAACATTCAAATGCAAATTCTTCAAAGCAGAAAGCTGCCGATTCAGGGAGTGCTGTGCTTAAAGAACAGCTACCAGGAACGGCATTTTGGGAATATCTCTCTCTCTCTCGAAGCGCCGGAGTATTTAAAGCTCGTCTCCCTTTTTCTAGGGGCCCCGTTTACTGCTATGCCGTGAAATTTCACTTCTTACGAGAATAATTCATGGTGGATCGTCTGAAGTGCCGCTGGATTTTGTACATTTATGCCTTTCCGAGGCGATTTTTAGTATAGTTGAACATGTCTATGTATTTATGTGTTAAATCGGTGGCGGTCAACTTCATGAATAGAGGGGAGCTCAGGAGTGGCCAACTTTGTGAAAAACTGGGAGCTCAAGCATAGCCCTTGACCAGGGGCGTATCATGAAACTGGTGGGCCCGTGTGCAAGCCCACACCGCACCGATCATCTTCGGCTGTCATGGAGAGATAACCCATGGGTGCAGTGTCGGTCAGAGCACAGTGGGCCCCCCCACCCCTCCGGGCCCGTGTTCAGTGAACACCTTGCACCCATGAATGATACACCACTGCCCTTGACATGACCAGAGGGCCACACAAGAGATTTGTTTTAGAAAATTTAAAAATATATGTCTTGTTATGCATTACTGCAATGGATGGTAACCTATGCATTACCTTTTATGAATTGCAGTGCCATCCCAAATTACTGTTGGAGTAGTGGGCAACACATCAACACAGCAGCGTACTACAATGCACACAATGGGGTTGATTTACTAAAACTGGAGAATAAAAAACTGTGCATGGTAGCCAATCAACCAACTTCTAACTTCAGCTTGTTCAGTTAAAGTGGCTGTAAACCTCTTACTTGAAATCCGAACAAAGCATATCCCTCTATAGTGTGTACATAAATAAGAACACTAAAGCCTGGTACACACTAAAAGTTTCTTCCTGTTCAAGCCAGTGGGTCAGAGCCGCTGTACTCAGGGCCGGTACTTGACTATTTTGTGCCCTAGGTGAAACTAGGCAGGGGGTGTGTGGCACTAGTCTTACCCAGGGCGTGACTACAACAGGGAACAGGGTCAAACAGAGCAGACTCACCGGGCAGGATAGTTTTGCCTAAGTCTGGAGACCTGATTGTGCCCGCCTCTTCATCTGCGCCCGCCTCATCCCATCCGGCTCCCCACTGTCCTTCGCCTCCTCAGCTGTGCCCGCCTTGTCCCGTCCAGCCCTCCACTGTCCTCTGCCTCCTCAGCTGTGCCCGCCTTGTCCCATCCGGCTCCCCACTGTCCTCCACCTCTTCAGCTGTGCCCGCCTTGTCCCACCTGGCTCCCCACTGTCCTCTGCCTCCTCAGTTGTGCCTGCCTCATCCCGTCTGGCTCCTCAGCTGTGCCCTCCTCCTCCTGTCCGGCTTCCCACTGCCCTCCGCCTCCTTAGCTGTGCCTGCCTTGTCCCATCCGGCACCCCACTGTCCACTATCTCCTCAGCTGTGCCCGTCTTGTCCCATCTGGCTCCCCACTGTCCTTTGCCTCCTCAGCTGTGCCCATCTTGTCCCGTCCAGCTCCTCAGCTGTGCCCGCCTTGTCCCGTTTGGCTCCCCACTGTCCTCCGCCTCCTTAGCTGTGCCTGCCTCATTCCATCTGGCTCCCCACTGTCCTCAGCCTCCTCAGCTGTGCCTGCCTTGTCCCGTTTAGCTCCCCACTGTCCTCTGCCTCCTCACCTGTGCCCGCCTTGTCCCATCCAGCTCCCCAATGTCCTCCGCCTCCTCAGCTGTACCCGCTTCCTCCCATCCGGCTCCCCATTGTCCTCTGCCTCCTCAGCTGTGCCTGCCTCCTCCCGTTGGCTCCCCACTGTCCTCCTCTGCCTCCTTAGCTGTACCCGCCAGATTTTCTTCAGCTCCTCATGTTCCCCAGCCAGGACAGAGGGAAGTCAACGGCCGTGGCTGCGCCCCCTAGGCAGCAGTGCACTCTAGGCGGCTGCCTAATTCGCCTAGAGGCCCTGGCTGTACTCACTATGCTGTTGTTTTCTAACAGGAGGATAGCACCCACCAAAACACTCCAACCAGCACTCTCCGATATTGGCTGACAGCGCTGATTAGGAGTCAGGCGGCTGCTGGTTTTCCAACAGAAGCCGGCCAAGGCCGACATAAATACGGGTCAACTGTCGCCCATTTTTTTGAACCACCCACTGTCTTCTGACATGCGACTTGTGTGTACAGGGCTTAAGTGTGTCTCTTCCCTTCAATCAGCTATCAGAGCTCTCCTCACTGAGCTCTGCAGAGTGTAATTTTACCTTTCCACTCTCTTTTTTCTGAACTCTCAGACACACTTTATACTGTAAATTCTGGACTTTGAACGGATGTAGAGAAGAAAATGCTGCAGATAAACAGGTGCAACTTACTGTATGTAGGCGGGTTTTTTCATCTCTGTGTATCAACTGAGGCCAGTCACTTCACTGGGTATATTTGTGGGTTTGAAACCACTTTAAGCTTTGAAAAAAAATCTGGAAGCTTCTGCAATAGAGTTGCACTAGATTTTGCACTCACCATTTTTAGTAAATCGACCTCATTGTGTGTTGCTTAGTGTTGCGATTAAAAAAGTGATGCCCAATGATCTCCAGACACTGGAAGACAGCCATTATAACACCATTATCCTCCTCCTCCATTATCCTCCTCCTCCACAGTCATGATCAATCTAATGCATACCTAATGATAATTTAAAACTCTTAGATGGGCTTCTTAGCGAACGCAAAATACAGGCATATGGGAAATTGTATTGACCATAACTCCCACACATAGGTTGAACTGGATGAACTGGACTCTTTATTCAACCTTGCCAACTATGTAACCACTGTATACCAGCCTGATACCAGGAGACACAGATAGGATGGACTTTATTCCACCACACATGGTTGAGCTGATCCATGTTTAGATCCTCTCAGGTATTTCAAAACCTCTTGACTTCTTAGCCAACAACACCACTTGGGGATGACATGGTTTTTAAAACCTATATTATCGATAGGGATCTCTGCCACAACTTCCCCCCACCCCACCAAGACAATCCCTCATCCCTACCCTTCTCCAATATCTTTTTCATTCAAGGTACAACCAATATCCGATTGTCCCCTATTTTGTCTTAAATATAATAATAAAAAGAGATTTAACCTAAAAAAATGTCCACTTTTAAAGTGTTAAAGCCCAACTCCACGCACAAAATAACGCTTTTGCAATGGGTCCCATCTTTCCTGCAGTGCATACCAGCCTGATAGTAGGAGCAACGGAGAGGATGGACCTTTTACACCACACATGATTGAGCTGATCCATGTTTACATCTTCCCAGGTTTCACAAACCTCTTGACATCTTAGCCAACAACACCACTTCTGGTTGACATGGTTCTTAATACCTATACAGTGCCTTGAAAAAGTATTCATACCCCTTGACATTTTCCACATTTTGTCATGTCACAACCAAAAACGTAAATGTACTTTATTGGGATTTTATGTGATAGATCAACACAAAATGGCACATAATTGTGAAGTGGAAGGAAAATGATAAATGGTTTTCAACATTTTCTACAAATAAATATGTGAAAAGTGTGGGGGGCATTTGTTTTCATGCCCCTTTACTCTGATACCCCTAACTAAAATCTAATGGAACCAATTGCCTTCAGAAGTCACCTAATTAGTAAATAGAGTCCACTTGTGTGTAATTTAGTCTCAGCCTAAATACAGCTGTCCTGTGAAGCCCTCAGAGGTTTGTTAGAGAACCTTAGTGAACAAACAGCATTATGAAGGCCAAGGAACACACCAGACAGGTCAGGAATAAGGTTGTGGAGAAGCTTAAAGCAGGGTTAGGTTATAAAAATATATCCCAAGCTTTGAACATCTCATGGAGCACAGTTCAATCTATCTCCTGAGAATGGAAAGAGTATGGCACAACTGCAAACCTACCAAGACATGGCCGTCCACCTAAACTCACAGGCCGGACAAGGAGAGCATTCATCAGAGAAGCAGCCAAGAGTCCCATGGTAACTCTGGAGGAACTGCAGAGATCCACAGCTCAGGTGGGAGAATCTGTCCACAGGACAACTATTAGTTGTGCTCTCCACAAATCTGACCTTTATGGAAGAGTGGCAAGAAGAAAGCCATTGCTGAAAGAAAGCCATAAGAAGTCCAGTTTGCAGTTTGCGAGAAGCCATGTGGGGGACACAGCAAACATGTGGAAGAAGGTGCTCTGGTCAGATAAGACCAACATTTTATTTTTTGGATAAAAGCAAAACGCAATGTGTGGCGGAAAACTAACACTGCACATCACCCTGAACACACCATCCCCACCGTGAAACATGGTGGGGTCAGCATCATGTTGTGGGGATGCTTTTCTTCAGCAGGGACAGGGAAGCTGGTCAGAGTTGATGGGAAGATGGATGGAGCCAAATACAGGGCAATCTTAGTAGAAAACCTGTTAGAATCTGCAAAAGTCTTGAGAATGGGACAGAGGTTCACCTTCCAGCAGGACAACGACCCTAAACATACAGCCAGAGCTACAATGGAATGATTTTAGATCAGAGCATATTCATGTGTTAGAATGGCCCAGTCACAGTCCAGACCTAAATCCAAATGAGAATTTGTAACAAGACTTAAAAATTGCTGTTCACAGACGCTCTCCATCCAATATGACAGAGCTGGAGATATTTTGCAAAGAAGAATCGGCAAAAACTTCACTCTCTAGAAGTGCAAAGCTGGTAGAGACTTCCCCAAAAAGACTTGCAGCTGTAATTGCAGTGAAAGGCGGTTCTACAAAGTATTGACTCAGGGGGGCGCTATACAAATGCACGCCACACTTTTCCAATATTTATTTGTAAAAAATGGTGAAAACCATTTATCATTTTCCTTCCACTTCACAATTATGTGCCACTTTGTGTTGGTCTATCACAAAAAATCCCAATAAAATACATTTACGTTTTTGGTTGTAACATGACAAAATGTGGAAAATTTCAAGGATTTGAATACTTTTTCAAGGCACTGTATCATAGATAGTGATCTCTGCCACAATGTCACCCCCTCCCATGCCTTCCCCATCTTTTCCTTCTCCAATATCTTCTTTTCTCAGCTTCGAGCAATATAATATTGTTATTACCTGTACCCTGTTTTTTTTAAATCCAATAATAAAAATAGATTTAACCTAAAAAATGAATGTCAAATTTTAAGGTGTTAAAAACCCTTTGCAGTGGGACCCTCCCCTGCATTGAAAATGTTAAATACTCCTTAAGTCTTGGTTGGTCAAGTTATTGACAGCCATCAGTTGCAGTACCTAAACCCACTGGAGCAGCTGCCACTGCAATGGTCCTCCTTCTGACCTGAAGTTGATCTCTTTGAGACCTGCAGTTGAGGTCAACTATAGATCACAAGGAGGTCAACTGCAGGTCCCAAGGAGTTCAGCTGCAGATCACAAAGAGGTCAACTGCAAGTCACAAAGAGGTTAACTGCAGTTCACAAGGAGGTCAGCTGCAGGGCCAATGGACCTGTAATGGAACTCAGATGATCTCAAATGCAAGCTAAATGACCCAGAAAGAATGCTACAATCGCTGATCAACACAAGTCCAAACATATGTATATGAATTCTGGCAGCAAAACAGTTCACAAGCACTCCTTGTTGCTCATGTAGACTGCAAGCTCTTCTTTACTTCAGCCTCTGTCCACAATGATGCAGTTCAGATTTGGCATCCCGACACAAATGGCCATATCCTGCCTCTCCCAGCTCTCCAGAATGTGAAGTTCTCACGGCTGAACTCCGGAGATTGAGCCTTACTGGTGCCCACCACCAATATGCTCCTGGGTTGCACTATCCAAGCCCCTCACATGACCAGTGTAGTGTAGGGTCTGATCTGCAGTGCTGCCTCCACCAAATCACAAAGAATGGCCGGTGTCAGCCAGAGGGGCTTCCCTGCAAACCTTGCCTTCAGTTTTCACGGCAGTAGGGTAGCCCATGGTGTTGGACCCTTTTTGGCAATTTCTTCGCATTGCCATTGAGATGCGGTACCACAACGTGCCTTGAATGTTTCATTAATACAAAATATCTCACGAATTTGCAATCATTGTTTCATATAAGTACGTATGTTTATATTCGAAAATATGTTTTTCCTACAATTTTCATGCACATACGTCTGGATAAAACCCCAATCTGTTCCTGTCTGGTTAATCATCTATATGACTAATACATGTCTGTAGTAAAGTGGACTTTTCTTAGAATGAAAATGGTGTGTAAATGATAAATACAACACGATAGAGCTTGCAATTAGGGAGAATGATAAACATGCCCTTAAAGTGAACCTGTCATTAAATTTAACACTCCACATACATCAACAGGGCACAAGTTAACACTGCAAATTACATTGATATTTTGTTTACACAAACATCTTATGCTTGCCTCGAATTAAAATCTGCTGCTTTGCTGTGACTGAAAGCCGAGGCAACCTAGAATACATGGTCTAGGGTGGCCAGAAGCATTGTGGGTATTTCACATCATTAGAGACAAAAGGTCTGTTGTTTTTAGGTAGACTTACAATGAGAGACAAGGTTAGGAAGGCACAAACAGGCACAAGCAGAATTTGTATATGTAAAGGAAAAATATGGTTGATCCCATTTGCTTATATACAATTAAAATTATTTGTGGAAATTAAGTTTAATTTTTTTAAAGGCTGATAATAACCTTTAAATATATATAAATACGTACCATGCTTCACCATTAACATGAAATATATATCCAAAGACCTAAGTAAATATAAAAAATATATATATATAAAAATAATATTGGATATATATTTCATGTCAATAGCGAAGCATGTCACGTATTTATATATATTTTGCATATAGCAAATTTATATGAGGGTGTGTGGTGTGCAAGTGATTCATTTTAATTATACGCTGAATTTTTTGTTATACTCACCATAGTTGCTCGCAAGGATTTATTTCATTTGATAATATTAGTTGCATTAAAACATACCTGTGGCTAAAATGGGATCCCTGGATCCCTCGATCTCTCCATCCAACTTGAACTCATAAACGGGAGGTACAAAATTCTTACCAGCTTTGCGATTCTGTAATGGGCATCATGGGTTTACTTTGAAGCTAAGGAAAAAATTAAATAATGACTTGATGTCATTGCCTCCAGACAACCAGTCTTCTGCTTCTTACTGTTTGCCCATGTCCAGTAGAATCCCATAGACTTCTACAGACCCATCGCCTGAAGTGAGAGACGCATTCAAGAGACATTACCAAAAGTTATACTGCACATGCATAGGTAGCGTGAAGAAGAGATCGACCCCTCTGGAGGTAAAAACTTCCGCTGGACTTGGTGCAAGAACTATGTAAGGATGCAGCTGAAGGGGGATAGAGTGGGTTCAATGAGCTCTTTGGAGGGGGAGCAAAAATGAGAAATCAAGCTGTAAAAATACATCGTTGGAAAGTTTCCTACCCTTTAATCCCCCATTTAAACTTGAGCATATTGTAGCTTGAAGCACAAAGCCCCAATATGCTTAATGAGCTTTTAAATTGTCATTGTTCACAGTTGAGCAACCAGGCCAGTGGTCTCCAAACTGCCAGATGTGGCCCATTACTCACTCTTATCTGACCCTTGGGGCACTAGTCCATCTACTGACACCAACAATTGGGCATGTGTCCTCCCATTGACAACAAAGAAAGGGCACAATTGCTCCAAGTGACACCAACAATGAGGCACAATCCCCCCAATGACACCAGCAATGGGGTACGATCCCTCCCAATGACACCAACGATGGGATACAATTCCTCCCAATGACACCAACAATGGGGCACCATTCCTACCACTAACACCAACGATGGGGCATTGTTTACTCCCATTAACACCAGATCTTTTTCTACTCCCACTAGCCTTAGTCTGGCCCCCCCCCCCCCCAGTATACTGGCCCTTTGTTTAAACATTTTGGAGACCCTCGCTGTTGACCAACGCCTGAAGCTTGAAAAATGTACATGAGTTACTTTGGAAGGAGAAAGGGGAGCTTTTGGCCCCAATTACTTCAATGGGAATGCACAAAAAAAAAAAACCTCCCCATTCTGCTTGAGGCATTCAGCTCCACCTAAATGTGAACAATCCTGCCTCAAATCAGCTCCCGTATGGTAGTTCACTCCTAGAAATGCACAAATAAATTGCGGACGGTTCGTATGTGTCGTCACCCTTCCCGAATTATAACTCAGTCTTGTGTCACTGGTCTCCCGCCCTTAGTTTTACAGACCACACCGTACCGTACTTCTCCGTCTCGGACTTACAGGAATAGTGGGTAAGTGTGAACTCTAATAGAGTACAATTACTAAAACTCAAAAAACACACAAAAACACGAAATAAACACGTAAAAACGCGAAATAAACACGTAAAGATCCTCACTTGATGGTATGCCCTCGACTAAACTCCGTCCTAACAAGTGTAAATCCACCTCGACTTACGGAGTTCGTCTTACCCCTCCAAAAAAA
>BLSH010378576.1:1107807-1127691 GCA_018402905.1 Glandirana rugosa | reverse complement strand
ATGGTGGTGGTAGTGTCATGGCGTGGGCATGTATGGCTACCAATGGAACTGGTTCTCTTGTATTTATTGATGATGTGACTGCTGACAAAAGCAGCAGGATGAATTCTGAAGTGTTTCGGGCAATATTATCTGCTCATATTCAGCCAAATGCTTCAGAACTCATTGGACGGGGCTTCACAGTGCAGATGGAAAATGACCCGAAGCATACTGCGAAAGCAACCAAAGAGTTTTTTAAGGGAAAGAAGTGGAATGTTATGCAATGGCCAAGTCAATCACCTGACCTAAATCCGATTGAGCATGCATTTCACTTGCTGAAGACAAAACTGAAGGGAAAATGCCCCAAGAACAAGCAGGAACTGAAGACAGTTGCAGTAGAGGCCTGGCAGAGCATCACCAGGGATGAAACCCAGCGTCTGGTGATGTCTATGCGTTCCAGATTTCAGGCTGTAATTGACTGCAAAGGATTTGCAACCAAGTATTAAAAAGTGAAAGTTTGATTTATGATTGTTAATCTGTCCCATTACTTTTGGTCCCTTAAGAAGTGGGAGGCACATATACAAACTGATTCTGGTTGTTTCCAACCACTGCCGCCTCCCTCCTTCATGGCCTCCAGCCAGCTGCAGATTTTCTAACCTCCCATAGTGCCTCCCAGCTCCTAAAGCACCCCCTGAACTTCTATAGTGACCAGCAGTGCCCGTCAACCTCCTACAGTGTCCCCAGGCCCCCTGAGAGCCGTCAGCCCCCACAGTGCTTCTCATGTTCCTACAGTGTGCCCCAGCCCCCTGCAGTGCCCCTTAGCTTTCTGTAAAGCCTCCAGACCCCCAAAGTGCCCCCAACCTCCAAAGGTGTCCCACAGTGCGCCCCAGCCCCTTTGGGGCCCTCCAGTCTCGATCAGTGCCCCTGCAAAGCTCCCAGCCTCCTAGAGATTCCCCATTCCCATTTAGAGACACTATCCACCACAGTTGTCTCGGCTCCCTCCAGAAACTCATCCCCATCAGGGCCACCAATTCTTCTGCAGATTCCCCCAACCCCATCCAGAACCCCCATCCAAAGACACCCGACCACATCCAGAGCCTTCCAGAATTTCAATGCATACAGTATTTTGTATTCCCATATTTTTTTTGTATCAGTATAAACTTTTTTTTTGTTGGGATATGGAAAGCTTTGGAAGAATACACTGGGTCTTGATCTCAATAAGGTCAGGAAGACATGTTTTGTTGCCTGGTTGAGCAAATTAGAGCATGCTTAAAGGGTTTTTTTGATTTCTTCTGTATCAGCTCTGAAAGAGTACACTGTGCCTTGATCTCAAATGGGGTAGGAGAACCTCAGCCTTAGGGGGTTAGGAAGAATTTTTTTGTTGCCTGGTTGAGCAAATTAGAGCATGTTCAAAGGGTTTTTGCCTCCTTCTGGATTAGCTTTGGAAGAATACACTGGGCCTTGATCTCAATAAGGTTGAAAACCTCTGCCTTAGGGGTCAGAAAGAAATATTTGTTTTAGTTTGAGAAAATTGGAGCATGCTTAAAGGGTTTTTTAGGCCTCATGTACACTGCTGCAGGTAAACGGATGTTTAGGAGCAATTGGGCATTTTTTCAGCTGCCCCTGAACTCTTCTCTATGTTATCTTATCAGTACATGTACACAGGGTCGTTTATAGTCGTTTCTAGGCAGTTGAGTTTGAAGCATTTCTTGGAAAGCAAAAAAATGCGTTTGGGACGGATGTTCAGAGGCATTTGAAACTCGCGTCTAGGAGTGTTTTGTTTACAGACATTTTTCACTTAAAAAAAAACTCTTCTAGATGCAAATGTGGCTGAACGCAGCACGCAAACATGGCTAAACGTACGTTTTTAAACGTCGGTTTCTAGCTGTCAAGTTGAGTCGTTCAGGGGAGGTTGAAAAACGTCCCGTGTACATGTAGCCTTAAACAAAAAATATAGTAATATCCGCACTCACAACTTATATATTAAGAGCATAACAAAACAGTCTCGGATGGACAAAAAACACAAAATAGCAGCCAGCATAAACATTGTTGAACACAATATGCATAATAGTAGAAAGTTCATATGCAGTGCTTAAATGGATGTATGAAACCCAAAAGGACAAGTGGAAAAGAAGGAAGGAGGGTCCCCTGCGCCGACTTCAGTGTGTGAGCCCACACACCACACCAACGTGCTGATATCAAATGCCCTTACCAGAAGGTTGATTAACCACTTCAATACCAGGCACTTAGAACACTCCCAGACCAATTTTCAGCTTTCAGCTTTTTGAATGACAATTGCGCGGTCGTGCGACACTGTAACCAAACAACATTTTTATCAGTTTGTTCCCACAGATAGAGCTTTCTTTTGGTGGTATTTGATCACCCCTGCGGTTTTTATTTTAAAAAAAAGACCGAAATTTTTGAAAAAAGTTTTTCTCTGTTTCTGTCACTAAACTTTGTAATTAAGTAAGTTTTCTCCATCACTGATGGGCATTGATAGGCTACACTGATGGGCACTGATGAGGCAGTACTGATTGGCACTGATGGGCACTGATGATGAGGCACTTACATGCAGCACTGATGGGCAATGATAGGCAGCACTGATAAGCAGCACTGATAGATGGCACTGATATGCAGCACTGACGGGCACTGATAAGCGGCACTGATGGGCACTCATAGGCGGCACTGATGGGCACTGATAGGTGGCACTGGTGGGCACTGATAGGGGGCACTGGTGGGTACTGATGAGCACTGATAGGTGGCACTAATGGGCACTGATAGGTGGCACTGAAAGAGGGCACTGTAAGGTGCCCATTCCCTGGTGGTTTAGGGTGGCATCTGTAATTGGCACTGAGTGCCAGCCATGTTGGGCATTATGCCCCTTACCTAGTGGTCTAGTGTAGGCTCCCTGATCATCTCCCTGGTGGTCTAGGGTCGGCTCCCTGGTGGTCCGTGGGTGGGCTCTCCCTGGTGTCCCCTGGGTGGTCTTCCTGGTGGTCTAAGGTGGCGATCCAAAGGGGGGGCTGTGCTGATAAACACTCAGCATAGACCCCCCCCCATCAGGAGAGCAGCCGGCCAATCGGCTCTCCACTACTCATGTCTGCAGACGCGACTAGAGGAAAAGCCGATAAACGTCTCTTTCTGTTTACATTGCGATCAGCTGTGATTGGTCATGGCTGATCACGTGGTAAAGAGCTTCCGATGGAAGCTATTTACTGAGATCGGTAATGCGGTGGGTCTAACTGACCCACCACACCACCGATCACTGCGATGAGGGCCCCCAGTGGGTGCGCGATCGTGGGTTACCCTTAGGACATCAAGTCAGGTTAACAAAGACACTGCCCGGCTGTCATTTGTCTATAAGCCAGACGGGAAGTGGTTAAGGCTGCTTTAACAATGGTGCTGCACGATCGTTCGCGGTTAGGTTTAACAGTGCTTTACCGACAATTTTAGCTGGGCTTTTTGGCCGATAGCGGGGTGCTTTAAAACCCTTAAGAAGGGGTTAACAAGGGGTTAAAAGCGCCCGTGTTGCGGTGTTTCTGAAACACTTTTCAGGTGCTTCAGAAGCGCTGAGGGCAGGGGCGGCTTGGGAGTGGTGTATGCACCACTCCCAAACTGCCCCAAAGATGCTGCATTTTTTCCCGTCCTACAAGCACGCCACCCCAGTGTGAAAGCACTCGGGCTTTCACACTGGGGTGGCAGGAGAGGCAGCTTTCAGGCGCTTTACCGGCGTCCATTTTAGCGCTAAAGCACCTGAAAACTGCCTCAGCGTGGGCCTTAGTCAGGCCTCACGGGGAGCTCAATCCTTCTCCAGTAATCCACCAGAACGATCCGACTGCACGGCCAGGCATCAAGGTATCCCTCCAATGCAGAGCAGATAACACAGCCACAGGATGGACATCAGGATTCCTCCTCCTCTTTACAGGAATCCAGAGTTTTCACAGATCATAAAAGACTTGATCGATCAAAGAGTCACCACCATAAAAATAAAACTCTCATGGTGAAGTATGTAGGGATGAGCAATTTATTAAAATCCAATGCAAAATACAGATGTCTTCATAAAAATCACAGATAAAAAAGGTTTTTTTGCCTTCTTCTCGATCAGCTTTGGAAGAATACACCGGGCCCTTATCTCAATAAGGTTGAGGACCTCTGCCTTAGGGGATCAGGAAGAAATTGCTGCACCCCGGTTGAGAAAATTGGACAATGTTTAAGAGTTTTTTTTTTAAAATAAAAGAATGCCATGCTAACTAATAAATATTGTTAATAGCTGCCAGCACAACAATAGACCAAATTGGAAAGACAGTAGATAATAATAAGTGCAGCGCTATAATGTAACCTTAAGTGACATGTTAAACCAGTGATACTATTAAATAATATAAGTGAATCGTAATTATAAATGAATAAATAGAATATAAATGTCCAGATGTTTAAATCAAAATGAAAGAAAACCAGTGTAAATATTTTATATCATAATATCAAAGGCGGGGGGCTGTCCGTAGTGCAAGTAGATCTCCTTGGCAGTCTCTGTTGGGTCAACAATGTCCGCAGTGAAGTTCAGACAATCAAGATTGGTTTGAAAGTGACAAGTGCTCAACTAAAATTGCGAAACATGGAAATCCACAAACGTGCCACATATAGGCTTACCAGATACTGGCAAGACACCAGCAGAAAGAAAGATGTGAACCCAGGGATGTCCTTACTGGCTGGAAACCACAAACCGATATATACAGGATAGATCTTTTGCTTCATCCCATTCATCAAAAGGATGGTCTGGCCTCCATAACGGGAAAGGTTACATCACCCGTGTCCATGCCATCATAAAATAAAGAAAAGAGGGCTCACCATAGTCTAACAACATATGAACAGTTTATTTAAAATAGATTAAGAACACTTACATGAGAATAATGAAACTGAGCTCAACAGCTTAAAACAATGCAGTGAATCGAGGGGGACATCCCCCTGGGTTCACATCTTTCTTTCTGCTGGTGTCTTGCCAGTATCTGGTAAGCCTATATATTGCACGTTTGTGGATTTCCATGTTTCACAATTTTAGTTGAGCACTTGTCACTTTCAAACCAATCTCGATTGTCTGAACTTCACTGTGGACATTGTTGACCCAACAGGGACTGCCAAGGAGATCTATTTTTTTTTGTTGCCTTCTTCTGGATCAACTGTCTGTATATGGAGGTTTTACATATTTTATATTTTTTTTTCTGTTCAAGTATGTTATCCGTGAAAGTAAAAGAACATATATGCACAATACAAGTATAGTAGTAGCTCATGGCCCATAGTGAGAGATTAGAGTAATTACAGAAATAGGGTAACAATTGTTCATGTAAACATAAGCCTCTGGGTCACAGCCCTGAGTTGAAATAACTGAAATAACGTTTGTATAATAATGTAAAACTTCTTAGGAACCTTTATACAGTGGGGTTATAAGGGGAGACATCTCGGTAGCCAGGCAAGTGAATATCCAGGTCTATATTTGTGGATGCTGCAGCTTGCCTGTTGAAGTATCAATAGGGCCCATGTATGAGGAGAGCATGTGAGAAGGGAAGTGAAGATAACAAATATAGGATGGAAAGTTAAAACAGATAGGGCAGTTGGATGAAAGGGGACAGAGAGGAGAGAAAAGAAGAGAAAAGGGTCCGGGGGAAATTGGTTAAGGTATAAGAGGAGATGTTTTTAAGGAGAAGTTTGTATAGGGTCAGTGGTGTTGATTGTGAATTGATGGTTCATTCAAGGGTTCAATAATGAACTGTCAAAGTCCGGTGGTACGAAGTGATCTATCCGTGGTTTCCATATCTTTTCTAGTTTGGGGGCCTTATCCAAAATAGTTGCCTCAATTTTGGCATGGATCATAGCTCTGGTGATCCTGTTCTTAGTCTCCGTGACGTTAAGGTGCGGAGACTTCCAGGCTTTTGCTATGGCCTGTTTTGCTGCTGTGGTGACCTGTAGGAGAAGTTTAAATTGGGTTTTGGTTACCTCTGTAGGCTTTTTGTTAAGTAAGGCTGTGGCGGGATCGGGGTCCAAAGAGCAGTTAGACAATGTGGATAAGATTTGAAAAATTTCTGTCTAAAAGGTTTTCTCCAAGGGGCAGGTCCACCACATGTGGAGGTGGGTACCTGTCTCCGAGCATCCGCGAAAGCAAAGGGGAGAGTAAGAGGTTGAGAATTTCGAGATACGGGCTGGGATTAAGTACCATCACATAAGGACTTTATAATTCGTTTCTAGTGCAGCTATGTTTTGTGAGGAGGATTTGGGCGCTTTCCAAATGTCTGACCAATCTTTAGGATCTAATTGTAATCTTAGGTCTCTTTCCTATTTGGACACATATGTGATTGATAGTGTTGAGCGAACCAAACTTTCGGGTGTCCGTGTCCTGAACCCGAACGTTTGAGAAAAAGTCCGGGTTCGGGTTCTGGGTTCTGGTATTTTATCACGCATGTTGAATCAACAAGCGTTTCACTGGTTTTCCCTAGAAGCCATCACAGCCATGCCTACTAATGGCATGGCTGTGATTGGCCAGTGTATCATGTGACCCAGCCTCTATATGAGGCTGGAGTCACAGTGCTGCATGTCACATGCTCTCAGGTTAGTGTAGGGAGAGGATGCTGCCGGCGCTGTGAGGCACAGATTGTGACGGACAGATTGCAGATCTAATAACTAGGTAGAGATTACTACTACTGCTTTGAGGGACAGATTGTAGATCTATAACATCTCATCCTGCATTACAGAATGATCTGATTACAGAACGATCTCTCATCCTGCATTACAGAAAGATCTGATTACAGAACGATCTCTCATCCTGCATTACAGAACGATCTGATTACAGAACGATGTGATACTGGACTAGGTAGAGATTTCTACTGCTTTGAGGGACAGATTGCAGCTCTAATAACATCTCCCATTTTTCTTCCTTTTGCAGCCCTCTAGCACTTTCCAGGACTTTTTTACAGTCATTTTTGTGCCAAAAAATTCGGGTCCCCATTGACTTCAATGGGGTTCGGGGTCCGGGGTCAAGTCCGGGTAACGTTCGGTACCAAACCCAAACTTTTCCACGAAGTTCGGCTGAACCCGAACATCCAGGTGTTCGCTCAACTCTAGTGATTGAGGCTAGAAGTGTGGGGTGAAGTAGTTGCGCATAAAGGGTAGATATTAAGCCCCTCGCGTTAGAATCTTTATGACAGGTGTGCTCAAAGGGTGACATGGCCGGCCAGGATGGGTCTCTACGTAAACGGGGTGAAAAAGTGTTTACTTTTTTTTTTTTTATATATGTTTTAGAGTTGAAAGGAATACAGGGAGGACTTTGTGTAGACAGTATCCCTGCTGGGGAGCCATAAAGCAAAAGTGCTAAGCAAGTTCTCCCAAAACTGGGGGGTCAGCAGGTAGTTCACGCCTGAAAGTCCCGTCACAGAACAGTAATGACATTTTTTCTTTTTTCTTTTCTCTTTGAGCTTTTTTTTTTTACCAGGTATGTGGCAGAAATGAGAGGTTAACAAGCCTGCAGCTCTGCAGCTTTTGTTGATGGTGTGATCCGTGCTTGTCGTCTTACAGTGTAGATTTGGAATGCCTCCACATTCTTCAGATACGAGCGGCTGGTTAAAAAAGCAGTCGGGCACTTTATTTCCCGTGAGAGGAAAGTTCGGTGTGTTGGTAAAACGTATGTAGTGTAAATATCGCACGCACCAACAAAAACACTGAGGCAGTCAGCCTTTTAGGAGAGCTAAAGGGGGATTATACTTAAACAGTTTTAGCATTTCAGTACTTAAAGGACCACGAACCTCCTACGAAAAAGGACAAATAGCATTTGCAGAAGAAACAACATCTGTATAGGACATTTTTGGCAGTTTTGCAACTTTTCTTTGTAATAAAATATTCTGTAAACAGCCGTTTTAAAGGTAAAGGTGTCTTATAAGTGGTATTTGGCACTTTTTTCTAGAGGATTCTTTTGTACAGAAAGAATAATAAACATAATTTTATTTAGATTGTAAGCTCTAAGGAGCAGGGCCCTCTGATTGCTCTTGTACCAGATTGTGATGTAACTGTACTGTCTGCCTTCATTTTGTAAAGCGCTGCACAAACTGTTGGCGCTATATAAATCCTGTATAATAATAATAATAATTTAGCACCTTTAACCTCCCTGAGTTGACTGAGTCTGGAATTTATTGCTGAAAGCGGTACAATTATTTTGCATGAAAATTTGGCGTTTTATATTGTAGGCCTGTAATTCTTAGGAATAACTCACTTAAATCTGTCCAAACAACAGTCTAGTAGACATCCCGGGTATGAAAAAGTTTGAAAAATGAAATCATAAATTATAATATAATAAATAACTAAAAATAATTATCAAAAATAATAATATAATAGTAATAAAATGTATTCAATAATGTAATCACACCAAAAACACAGAAATTTGCTCAGTTGCAGAATTGTCGCTGTCGTCACTTTCAGTTTCTGATGATAAATTTCCCCAAAAATCAGTATCACTCAATTCTGCAAATGATTCTTATTTACTATCGCTGTTTTCTAGCTGATCAAAAACCACTTTTGACGCAAAGGGATGCTTTTTGGTTGCTATGGACATTCTCATGTTTCCAGGCAGAAAGAATGACATTTATTATATAAAAGTGCATGCAGGGCTCTGGGCAAACCACTAGGGACAAAGGGGATGTGGAATGATTTAATACAGTAATGTAATCTATAAGATTACAGTGTACTGTATGTGCTGTGTGTGTTTCACTTTTTGAATTTCCCGCCGGTCTCCATCCCCGTGCGACGCGACGCTCGCAGGGAATGGAGTCCGGCACACAGAGGCATCGGGCGGAGGACACAGCCTGCAGACACGGCGGGGGACATCGCTGGATCCAGGGGACAAGGTGAGTAGCGCTGCCTGGATCCAGCGATGCAATCCCGAGTGTGTACTGAAAATCCACCCCGAGCCACACTCGGGAATACCGCCAGGGAGGTTAACGGGTTTCCGGCCCGACTCGCGTACTTTTACTGCTGCAGAGTGGCAGCGTATCGCGAATCGCCGTTTATAAATGAGTGTGGCCACGGGTCCGATGGACTCGATGTCCGCCGGCGACCCGCAATCACCTGGTACACAAGAAAAGTGGGGAACCGCTGATGTAAACACGACGGTTCCTCACTCTGTCAGGCGGCATGACAGTGATCTACTGATTCCTGTACTCGGGATCAGTTAGATCTTTTATGTCCCTGGCAGCCCAGCCCCCTCACAGTTAGAACACGCCTAGGGACACACAGTTAACCCTTTGATTGCCCCCCTGCAGGTTAACCCCTTCCCTGCCAGTGACATTTATACAGTAATCAGTGTTTTTTTTTTAGATCTGGTTGCTATATTATTATTATTATACAGGATTTATATAGCGCCAACAGTTTGCACAGCTCTTTACAAAATGAAGGCAGACAGTACAGTTACATCACAATTTGGTAGGAGAGGAATCAGAGAGTATAAATGTCAATGGTCCCAAAAAAGTGTCAAAACTGTCCGACGTGTCCGCCGCAGTCCCAATAAAAATTGCAGGTTGCCGCCATTACTAGTAAAAATTTTAAAAAATAGGAAAAACACCATAAATTAATTCTCATGGTTTGTAAAAGCGGCAACTTTTGCGCACACCAATCAATAAACGGCGATCGCTATTTTTTTTTTACCACAAATATATAGAAGAATATAAATCAGCCAAAACTGATGAATACATTTTTTTTTTTTTTTTGGATATGTATTATAGCAAAAAGTAAAAACGATTGTATTTTTTTCAAAATTGGCGCTCTTTTTTTGTTTATAGCGCAAAAACTAAAAACCGCAGAGGTGATCAAATACCACCAAAAGAAATCTCTATTTGTGGGAAAAAAGGACGTCAATTTAGTTTGGGTACAACGTTGCATGACCGTGCAATTGTCAGTTAAAGCAACGCAGTGCCGAATCGCAAAAAGTGCTCTGGTCATTAAGAGGGGAAAATCTTACGGGGCTGAAGTAGTTAAAGGTGGCTTCTCAAAGTGCTTTACAAGGAAAACACAAGCAATACAGTGGATAACATAAGGGATAAAGGGACAATTAAGTGAAAGCTTGTCTAAAATAAAATGTTTTTAGATTTGATTTGAATGAGTTTAGAGAAGAGGACTCTCTGACACTCTTAGGAAGTGAATTACATAGCTATGGAGCATAGCAGGAGAAGGCCCAATCCCCCATTGAGTGTAGGTGAGTGGGGGGGGACACAGTAGACCACAATTTGAGGAGCGGAGGTTACGAGGGGGAGGGGGAGTTGAAAAAAGTTCAGAGAGGTAATGGGGTGCCAAGTCATGAAGAGTCTTGTAGGTGAGCAAGAAGATCTTAAAGTCTATGCAAAACCTGAGGGGTAGCCAGTGCAAGGGCTCCAGGATAGGGGTAATATGATCAGACCTAGTCAGGATTCTGGCTGCAGAATTTTGAACATATTGGAGCTGATATATAATGGATTTAGGTATCCCAGCAAGCAGAGCATTGCAGTAGTCAAGTCGGGAGAACACAAATGTATGGATCAGCTTTTCAGCTACCGAGTATGGTAGCATAGGACGCAGCCGAGCAATGTTTCTCAAGTGGAAAAAAGATGTTCTGACAATATTTTGTACATGTGGTTCAAAGGTTAGACTAGCATCAAATATCACCCCTAGATTTTCCAATTTGGACTGAAGCTCAAGTACAGTGCCATCTACAGATAAGCTATTAGGACTGGCCTTCCATAATTGATGGGGGGTACCAATACAAACAGAATGCCGTGTCGCAGATATAGATATGCCCACCCTATCACTTATTTTAAAAACATTTTTTTTATTAAATTTTTTTTCTATTGTGATTTATTTCATTTTTATTTTTTTATTTTTAAGTATTGATTTTTTATTTAATTTTTACTTTATTTTATTTCTGCAGTTTAGTACCACTTACAGGTCTTGTCCTGTGGCTGGACAGTGAATAGAGAAGCAGCAGAATGGTGAACTCCTTGCTCTGTCCTTCTCATCTCTCCTCCTATCGTCATGTTCCTTGTTAGCACATAAGCATTGCAGAACCTCTCATTGACTCCTTGCTCTGCTTCTCAGTCCCTTAGTCCAAGCACTGCAGGGGGTTGCAAACAGCCAAGTCAAATTCAGATACTTACCTTGCTTGCTATTAAAAAATAGGGATGTATTATTAATTAAGGAGTTGCATTAATGTGTTTTTGATATCTGCCTAGAGTTTTCAGCTTTAAATATAGTGAAGGACATTTATTACTTGTTTTTATTAACACTTTAAAAGCAAAAATAAATAAATTCATTAAAAAAATGGGACTCTAGTCAAAAAAGTGTTTTTTATTTTTATTAACATTTTAAAAGCCAAAATAAATAAATAAATAAAATAAAATGGGACTCTGGTCAAAAAGGTTTTTTTTAATCAATAATTTAAAAGCAAAAAATAAATAAATAAATAAATAAAATGGCTCTCTGGTCAAAAAGGTGTTTTTTTCCCCCGCAACTACTAATCTATCACCAGGTAAAGCTCGTTGTGACCATGGCAAGTGCAGCCTGCAAAATTGCCACCTATCCTTCTGCATGGGCTCTGGCAGTTCTGTAACAGCTCATTGCAAAAATACAAATTATCTTTTGTTCTAGTAAGAAAAAAAAAATACAGAAGACCTCAACAGTGAACCTATCTGCAAATAATTAAACAATATTTTTCAAAATATATCCATTAGCAGCCCACTGTGGTTTTCTTCAGCAAACACTTCTGTGGCGTGAGGGAGCGAGGATAAAACCAAAAGCTCAACCCGAAAGGCCCAGCACAAAATTAAAACTGCCTTTGCTCCCAACAATTATTTCTGTTAGTGAAAGGTAATAAAGGAAGGCAAAGCCCAAATTAATCCCAGGATTCAATTTGGCCGGTCAGACTAAGCGTTGAGGGGACAAAGTCTCGGAGTGATTGGAGGAGATAGACTCGCGGAATTCCTATTTGTGTGAGTTTTGCATGAGGCCTTCTTGCAGGTTTTTCATTTAAAGCTGTAGACCAACTAGAACTGTTAGTAGACTAGTAGATAAGTTCAACCAATAGAAATAAATAAATAAAACCTTCATATTCAGAACCCTATATCCACAGTTGATCCAGAGGAAGGCAAAAAAAACCTATAAAGCATGGTCCAAATTTTTTTTTTTCTTGCACAATTCCAGATAGGACAATGAATTGTGCCATGGGTGCCACCTGGTCAAGTTTTAAAGGGGCAGCTTATTTATTTTTTAAGTTTATTTGGGCTGATGTTTACACCTAAAATGGTAGCCTGATAACAATGTCACAGTACGCTTAAAGTGTTTGTAACCCTAAAAGAAAAAAAATATTGATCCTGTGCCCTTAAAGCATCTTATACAGCACAGTACTTCTATCCCCTAAAAAAACCTGGCTGATCTTGCCTGGCTATGCCCTCCGCCCCTGTAAACTGACCACGGTTTATCATGACTGCTGAGCCCTGACACCGTGGTCAGTTTACATGTCTCCGTTGTCCGCATCTCTCCTGTCTCTCCTCTGTCCTCATCACCCCCCTCCCTCTCTGCCTGTCAGCTCTTGTGTCAGTGCCCGCTCCTCCCCTCCTGCTGCTGAAGTTTTATTAAAAGTTTTATGCCCTCTTCTGTGTTTAATAATCCTGTGTGCCTTATAAAAATAAGCTGTTCTTTACCTGTTTTCAGAGTGCCGATCGGTGCTCACGTGACCCCCGCCTAACTGCTCTCCCCATCTGACAGCTGCAGCGGGTACTTCAGGGAAACCCCCACTGATGTCAGTCGGGAGGGGAGGAGGAGAGAGCCGGCCGGTCACGTGAGCGGCGCTCTGAAAACAGGTAAAGAACAGTTTATGTTTATAAGGCACAGCCATAGGGGCACACAGGATTATTAAATACAGAGGATGGTATAACAATTTTAATGCAACTTCAGCAGCAGGGGGAGGAGGTGCGCACTGACACAGGAGCTGACATGCAGGGAAGGAGGGTTGAGGAGGACAGAGGAGAGACAGGAGAGCTGCGGACAACAGAGGCATATAAACTGACCACAGTGTCAGGGCTCAGCAGCCATGATAAGCCGTGGTCAGCTTACAGGGGGGAGGGCATAGACAGCTGTTCTTTACATGTTTTCAGAGTGCCGCTCGGCGCTCACGTGACCAGCTGGCTTTCTCCTCCTCTCCTCTTCCCCTCCCGACTGACAACAGCAGGGGTTTGCAGCTGTCAGACGAGGAGAGCAGAGAGGCTGCGGATCATGTGAGCGGCGATCGGAGCTCTGAAAACAGGTAAAGAACAGCTTATTTTTATAAAACACAGACACAGGGGCACACAGGATTATTAAACACAGATGATGGTATAAAGTGCATAAAGTGGCTTAGCAACCACTTTAAGAATACAGTTGTATTGTTTTGTCTTGGTGTATGCGTATAAATCTCGAGAAGATCAAAGAGGATTTAGTACTATACAGAATAGGATGCACCTCTAAAAAACTAAAGAAGATTTATTACAATAGGCATGACCGAGTCTCCAAAGATCCAACCCAGGTTGGCAACAAGAATCAAGAGGTGTTTTTATACCCTCCAATACCCCAACATACATAATATTACCAAAAGTATTGGTATGCCTGCCTTTACACGCTCATTATTATTATTATTATTGTTATTATTTTAATACAGGATGTATTTAGCGCCGACAGTTTGCACAGCGCTTTACAATATTAGAGCAGACAGTACAATTACAATACAATTCAATACAGGAGGGATCAGATGGCCCTGCTCATTAGAGCTTACAATCTAGGAGGGAGGGTTAAATGATACGAAAGGGCAATAACTGCGGGGCATGAGCTGATTGAGATAATAAGGAGTGTAGTTGTTAGGTGGTGGCAGGATAGGCTTCCCTGAAGAGAAAAGTTTTCAGGGATCGCCTGAAGGTGGATAGATTTGGGGACAGTCTGATCGATTGGGGTAGGGAGTTCCAGAGGATGGGAGAGGCTCGGGAGAAGTTGGGCAAGTGGCAGCCAATGGAGGGATTGGCAGAGAGGGGTGGCAGATGTTGAACTGTTTGTAAGGTGGATGAGTCTGGCAGCGGCATTCATGATGGACTGGAGGGGGGATAGTATATTTAAAGGTAGGCCAGTGAGGAGGGAGTTGCAGTAGTCGAGACGAGAGATGACCAGGGAGTGAATCAGGAGCTTTGTGGTTTCATTGGTTAGGAAGGGACATATTTTAGAGATGTTGCACCCTGACATGTGGGGACGGGTGGATGGTTGTGCCATTGCTCTTGACAGAGAAGTCGGGGGAAACTGCACGTGGGGGAGGAAATATTATGAGTTCAGTTTTGGACAAGTTGAGTTTGAGAAAGTGGTGTGACATCCAGGCAGATATGTCTGCTAATAAGTTAGTCATGCGTGAGGAGACTGATGGAGTAAGTTGGGGAGTGGAGAGGTAGATTTGGGTATCGTCAGCGTAGAAATGATATTGAAAGCCGTGGGAGGCTATCGGCCAACCCAGGGAAGAGGTGTATATAGAAAATAAGAGAGGTCCAAGAACAGAACCTTGGGGGACACCAACAGAGAAAGGAAGAGGAGAGGAGGAGGTAGAATTGTACGTTACGCTGAAGGTGCGATGGGATAGGTAGGACGAAGGCCACTGAAGAGCACAGTCATGGAGACTGAGGGAGTAGAGTTTTTTGAGGAGGAGGGGGTGGTCGACAGTATCAAAGGTAGTCAAAAGGTCCAGGAGTAGGAATACAGAGTAGTGTCCATTGGTTTTTGTGGTTAGTAGGTCATTTGTTAGTTTAAGGGCCGTTTCTGTGCAATGTTGAGGGCGAAATCCAGACTGTAGAGGGTCCAGAAGTTTACTCTTAACAAGGTGGTCACTCAGTTGGTTGTAGACTAGGCGTTCAAGGAGTTTGGAGGAAAAGGGGAGCAAGGAGATAGGGTGCAGATTATTTAGATCGGTAGGGTCCAGGGATGGCTTTTTGAGTATGGTTCGTCTGTAGGGTTCAATATTGAGTTGGCCCACCCTTTTGCAGCTATAACAGCTTCAACTCTTCTGGGAAGGCTGCATAAGGTTTAGGAGACACTCCAATACACTCCTAAACCTTGTGGACAGCCTTCCCAGAAAAGTTGAAGCTGTCATAGCTGCAAAAGGTGGGCCAACTCAAAATTGAACCCTACAGTCTAAGACTGGGATGCCATTAAAGTTCATGTGCGTTTTAAGGCAGGTGTCCCAATACTTTTGACTGCCCACTTGTCAATATCACAGCCTATGTAGCAAGGTTCAATGTAGGATGAAGAAAGGCATGTTGTGAATGGTCTTGTACAAAGGTCTTCCAAGGTTGATAGATCTCCAGAAGATCTCAAGTGCGGAATAACAGAGGAGATAATGCCCCATCATTGTTGTAAGTGGAAGGGTAGTGCTCCATTTGTGGTATCTGTGGAAGTAATAGTGCCCCATCATTGTGTCATTTGATGGAATAATTGGTGCCAGTGAGAGGAACAGTGTCCTGTTTTCAGTGTCAGTGGCAAAGACTTTGCCCCAGTGTTGCTGACAGTGGGGGGTAATAATTGAGACCACTGTTGAAGACCATAGCTCTAGACTAATCTCATGTACACCAGTCTGTAGCCGTAGTTCACCTAGAAGCTGTGAACTGGAAAAGGCATAATTTCTTTTGAAAATGGGATAAATCCGGGGGTAGGGGTGTTTAAGTACCAGGGACAGTTCATTTTTAACGTTTTTTAGTTTATATAGTTACAAATAGTGACTGATTTTTTTTTTTTATTATTATAATATTTATTGATTTTTCACACATTTAAAACCAGCAAACCTCCATCTACCATACCATTACAAGATCGGAGGGAGTATCGGAACATCTTTCCATTATAAGTACTTCTTATTTCCCCATCCCCCCACCCCCCACCTCTCCATCCACTCCATCCTCCTTTCCTCTCCTCCCTCTTTTCTTTATTCACTTATCACCCTTTCCCTCTTGACTTCCGTTTCTCCCCGTCTCAATACCTCCAGGTATTGATGTTTTGTTTTAAACTTCTTCCAACAATCCCAAATGTCCCCACTGGATTCTCCTTCCTCCCAGCCCCCCCCCCCCCCCTTAGCTGTTCCATTTCATGTCTGAGTTTGACTCTTCCAAGCCATTCCTTTATTGTTGGACTTTCTGTGTCCTGCCAGTGTAAGGGGGTCAGGATTTTTGCTGCATTCAGGAGATGAGGAAACAGGGAATCCTTATATCTTCTAATCGAGATCTCTGTTCCATGGAATAGGCAGACCCAAGGGTCTTCTGGTATCTCTGTTCCAGAGATCTTTTTACATATCAGAACCTCCTTCCAATATAGTCTAATTTTTGGACACTACCACCATATTACCCTCCTTTTTACACCCCCGCCAACAGTTAGCCGACTTTCCTGTCTGCATTCTCTGTGCTATTTCGGGGGTTATATACCATCTGGCCAAGGATTTATAGTTCATTTCAATTGTCTTGTTATCTATGGCAGAACAGGAAACCAATTTATATATTTTTTTCAATTGTGCCTCATTTACTCGTGTTCCTAACTCTTTCTCCCATTTGTCGACAAAAGGTGGTCTCTCATTTCCCTTCTCTTCCAACAGAATCTTATATATGCTGGATACACCATTTTTTTTTTTTTATCAACCGATAGATGTTCTAATGGGAGATAGTGATTGGTTTATAAATGCAACTGCAGTAAAAAAAAAAGAAGCCACCCCAAGCCTCACCATAAAATGCCCCTGTAAATAATCAGACCCCACATTAAATGGTGCTAAATGGCAATAGCTGCCTTTTATTACAAAAAAATGCAAAAAAGCATTTCTTGAAAAAAAAAACCCAATACAACTGTACAGTAGATTAAGCTTGCAGATCTTTGAAGGTCCAAGAACAAACCCAATCTCTGTATCTGAGGAACCACTTACATATTTTAAGCCCTCAGCGGCAATAGACCACCTGGGGTCTAATCTTATAACAAACCGCAGACTCATCCCGAACCCAGGTCACTACCAGCTGACCACAATGAAAGAGAATGCCATACCAAAGACCAGTCCCCAGTCGTTTCACACCGGCACTAATATGACCATCTTTAAGACCCCAAATTGGTTACCGGCTGCTGGGATTACCGTAAAATCAATTGTTCAAAAAATACACATAAGTTCCCTTGCCATGTGCCAATATCCAACTGAGCTTGCAACACTCCTCCCTCTCACACCATCTCAGGAGTCCTTTCTAATACCTACCCTCATCCAATCAGGTAAGTGACCTTCTCTAAACTTATAACTTCAACATTTGACCTCTTGGTTCCCTGTTTTTCCCTATTCACCCTGTCATGTAGGCCCTGCACTTTTTTCCATTGTCTTCTTTTGCTCCGGGCCTATCTTACTGGGACACATGCGTTTGGGCGCAGTGGCTGCGTTTGACCTGCTTTTGCTTACAACATGAATTGATCTCCGTAGGACTGGCTGTGTCCAAACAAACGCAAAATAGGTCAAATGCAGCATCAGAACTTCTACCCAGGCTACACAATTAAAGTAAATAAAATCAGCAGATATGAGATTGAAGCGTGTTTAAAAAACAGGTCAGATGCAGAAAATGAGTGAACATTATATAACATTAATCAAATACATACAGTAAAGTTTGTGTCAATAAATAATGAAGTCCATATTCAATCTTCCATCAACAAAAAAGTGTTGTAAATCTTCAGCAATATAATAAGACAAGTAGTGCCAAATGTGTCTCCACCACCAGAAACATCACCTCCCAATTTGACCTCAAAAAGGTCAACAGGCGCTAAATTCCCTTTGCCAGGACAGGATGGGACCTTCCAACTCCTCCAAACTGTCAGCATCGTTCTCAATCTTATAGGAAATGCAGAAGCAAAAAGAAAATGAATAGTGCTCTCTGCATATAATATTTAATAAGAATCAAGGGATAAAATGCACTCACAGTATAAATAAAGCACTTATGTGCTATCACCAGCAAAGATATTACATAAGGTTCAGTACTCAGCTAGACAGTCTAGCAAACATCAGTCAAAAAGACAGCGAAATGATGGCGCAACATGGCTCCGTCCCCTTAATGCATTGAGTCCATGAACGACTTCCTCAGCAGGCCAGTCTATATAGGATACAAGAAGACCCCTGTCCATTTGGATTGATCAAAAAAAAATTGCACTCTCAGAACCCTAAAGACAGAGTTGATACATGGTATGGCAAAATAAACTCCAAACTGTCAGCACTATTCTCAGTCATATAGGACATGCAGAAGTAAAAAGAAAATGAATAGTGCTCTCTGTAAATAATATTTAATAAGAATCAAGGGATAAAATGCACTCACAGTATAAAAAAGAGCTATCACCAGCAAATATATCACATGAGGGTCAGTACTCAGCTAGACAGTCCAGCAAACATCGGTCACAATAGATGCAGAATGCCGTCACGAAGTGGCTGTCACCCCCTGTACACGTTACGTCCATGAGCATGGCTTCCTTATCAGGCCTTTCTATATAGGATATAAAAATGCCCGTGTCCATTAGGCTTGACCAAAAAAAAATAATGCATCCTTGGATCCCTAGGGGCAAATAACACTCTATAAATTATGGTCCAATTTTTACCAACATAGAATATTATCCCAAAGGGAGTTAGATACTTCCTGGATGAACATTTCAGCCATAGTACCACCCCCAATTGGTGGTCCAAATTGTAAACCCCTCAGGTACACCATTGGATTGGCCATCTTATTTTACCTTTCAGAACATCAGACAGCACTATTACTCATAGCAAAAAGGAGGACTGGACTGGTACAAATTGGGCATCATGTCAAATTTGGCTGTATAGGTAGGGTTTGAGTAGAATGGATCTCAGTTGTGTCATTTTTTACAATTGGCAGCTATATAACTTTACAGGCAATGGCGATTAGAGATCACATGAGCTCTCCACTTCCCTTCCATGAATCTTCTAAGTGCTGCAGATTGTCAGTTGCTACCTATTAGACATTCAGATGTCAGAGGATTGCACTTTTGCTGTAGTTGTGTCTGTTTATACAACTATGCCTACTTTTTCTCACCATTTTTAAAAGGCCAAAAAGGAATCAAACTGAAATTTCATTTTACTAAATACACATTTTTAAAAATTCATAGACATGCACAGGCCCCTTGGCAGACATTTGTGCACCAATTAAGATACTATGCTAGCAGTCCTGTACTGATTAGGAGTAATTGGGCCAAAAATTACATATTTTCTAATTTGTAGATTTTAGGCGTGTTCCAAAAAGGCAACACAATTAAGACTAAACACCAGGCAAGCATCTGAATACACATCTCATTTAAGGGGATGTAATCGGTATTACTTATCAAAAGAATAGCCATTTTGAAAACTAGGCACCCCTGCCACAGTACATAGCCATATCTATTGTGTTACTTTTCTTTACTGCAGTTAAAGTGTTTGTGAAGTCACCGAGCATAGTATAGTAATCCAAATTATTTTCTAAAGCTCAGGTACCTCTCTTAAAAAAAAAAAAAAAAAAAAAAAAGATTCCGTATACCTGGGGTATTGAATTAAAATTCACAGAGATCCGATCAATACATTTTTCTTCCAGCAGAAGTCCTTCACATCACAGCCCCCTCCTTTATTTCACAATCGTGTTCTTACATCAGAAGTCCCCCTTTATATCACAATTTACCCTTCACAACCCCCCTTTTCTGAACCCCCCTTTACAGTGGTGTCCTCTGCCACCCCACACCCACCTCCCCTGTGGTGTCCTCTGTTCCCCCTATCATCACAGCCCCTACATAACTAGCCTAGAGACACTTAAAATTAAGTTATGGGGTCCATATGCCTTAGAAAAAAAAAAAAAAAAAAAAAAAATT
>BLSH010378576.1:1081118-1094429 GCA_018402905.1 Glandirana rugosa | reverse complement strand
CGGGCTAGTGCTTGGAAATGGAGATAAGTGCTAACTGTCAAAGCGGCCGTCTCTTTGCTAGCCGTGTTGTCGGACGGCTGTGCAGGGAGGAGGGGTGCCCTGTTTCGACCTCACAGATAGCCATAAAAAGGCACATAGGAAGATGGGACAAAGTACTACATGTACATTGTCCCCTTGGGAACAGAACACAATAATAAAAATGGAAGTTATACTTCTTTTTTAAAGGAGAAGTATGGCCAAAGCAAATTAGAAGTATGCCAAAGCAAATTAGAAGTATGACCAAAGCAAAGAAGAAGTATGGCCAAAGCAAAGGAGAGGTATGGCCAAAGCAAAGGAGAGGTATGGCCAAAGCAAAGGAGAAGTATGGCCAAAGCAAAGGAGAAGTATGGCCAAAGCAAAGGAGAAATATGGCCAAAGCAAAGGAGAAGTATGGCTAAAGCTTCTCTGGCCATACTTCTCCTGTGGGTCACAGGTGTGCACTTAGTTCTGCACTCCTGTGACCCAGATTCAGCCGACAGCAGGCTAAAGTCTGCTGTCTGCTGACTTCACAGAGCTGGTCCAGGCTCTGCAGGGGATCCCGACAGTAATGTTGGTATCCGCCCAGATGCCTGACCGGAAGCTGGCTCAGCCTCTTGCCTGAGCCAGCCACTCCTAGTCCTGCTCTCCAGTGAGTGCTGAAGGAGCAGACGACAGAGAGGAGACCAGGGCCGGGACAAGAGGTGTACTGGAGGGACAGCTGCCCTGGGCACAGCAAAGAAAGGGGGAAAAAAAGAAACAGTGCAGTAAACTATAATATAAATATGGCATGCATTACTGGGGGGGAAGGGGGTGCAGTTCTACATCCTTGCCCAGGGGGCTAGATGAATTTGTCCTAGTACTGGCAATGACTGACAGTCACCTTTCTGTGCTCAGAGCTGACCCGGGAATTGAGCAATCAGCAGTTTTTGATCACTCAGTTCTCTGTATAGAGGCGGCAGTGGACAGATGCAGCATTCTCCTAGGTGAGTATGAATGTTTATTTGTTTTGAAAACCCTCATTTCTCTTTTAATATGTTGGCACTAGGGGTTGCAATTGCAACCGGGCCACATGATCCAGGGGGCCCGTGTGCCTCCCTTGTACACCTGAATAGAAGGGATGGCGGGGGTGGCATTTAGAGGATCCAATCTCCTCCATTTTCCTCTATCCAGTTTACTTGTCTTCTGCTGTCCCCAGGGTCCCTGTGTGCTTCCTTGTTCACCCCCACAGAGCTGCTGCGTTTCTGAATGAATGGGAAGCTCGGTGCACAGCTATTCCTGTCCATTCATTCTGTGCAGCTAAGGCTACACAGATGGAAATTGAGGGCTGAGGTTTGTTTAGAACCCTGATATCTCATCAAAGCTCCCCAACAGAGCTCCTAAAAAAATGTAAAAAATTGTAAAAATAAAATCGTAAAAGAAATAAAATCAAATGGTAAAAAAAAAAAAAAAATTAAAATAAAAATTAAAAACTACTGACACCAGTGAGGGAACTATCAGGATTCCAAAGGTTGCAATTGTGACCGGGCCCTGGCATTTCACCACCTTGGGGAGGCCTGAAGATGGCAGAAAGGGGGTCCGCTGCAGAACCTTTGAAAGGGCCCCACTGGGTTACCATAATAAAGGGACCCGTGATAAGAGTAAAGGGCCCCAGGATCAGTGGGAAGAGGGAAGGGCCCTGGCCAGGGGTCAGGGGGCCCTTCATAATTTATTGCATCGGGGCCCTGAAGGTTCTAGTTACACCTCTGGTAGGCACCATACATATGACCAGTCTGGTTAGTAAGTAAATGGAATCCAATGGGAATCTTGATTTTATTTATATTTCAGGGAGTGCCATGGATTATGGGGCAATTTTGCCATCACACTTGTGATGTCATAAACTTAATAAGGGAGTTCTATACCTCCATTTTGGGATAGGATGCAATTAGGAGGTATAGTACTACCTCATTAGGATTTTTTACGTCACATAAGTTGGCAGAATCCTATCCCTGAATCTCTTGCTTTCTGTGGAATTCTGCTTTGGTCACCTGACTGTGGTGTCCCCTTTCCAAAATTTGTAGACGTTGGGGTGGATGATGTGAATATCACTCGCGATTCGGCGCAGTGGATTTCTTAATATTCCATTATTGCAAATAACCACAAAATATTTAAAATTCAAACCTTTGGATAAGCAATTCATGATTTTCACATATTGGGTTTCCATATAAAAGTTGAATAGATCTGCCTGCCTCAAGAAACATGGCTCCTGTCCTGATATTAAAATATTTTACACTGAAGAACAGTGTTTGATGAATCCCTCACGGTGTGTCCATGCTGAGACCGGCATAAAACGCTTTCCAGATCCGAAGGAGTAAAAAGCGATTTTTGTAAATGTTTGTGTTGACGCATTTTGCTTGGCAAATGATGCCTGGGTCCCCTGAAATCCATCTATTTATTCCTGTGACACCTACTGCTGGGATTGAGCTGATCCACAACAGACTCTGTTTCAGTTAATCGTCGCCAAGAACAGCTCATGACTCAACCAGCAGATGTTTTGTTCTGTTTAGGTCAAAAGGAACTTACGGGCCAGTTTAGCTCCTCTTCCAGGAGTCGGTGTCGGCAAAAGGCAACAGGTTTCGGGGGCCGCTGACCCGACCGGCAAGCTTGACGGACGCCATGAGGGATCCATCCTCCCTTTTGGTTGTCAGAGCTGCAGCCTGGAAGCCGTCCAATTTCCACACAACGGAATATCTGATTATGTGCTTGGATTTTTATATTGATTTTGTGCGCTCATTTGGAGATTTGTAGCTGGGCTCCTGCCTGTGACAGGTGCTCGGTGAAGGGAGTCTCGCTGGGTTCTCGTTTATGAATATTTAACAAATAAATTAGGCTTTGATCTGTGAGAAATGCAGGCATTTAACATTAAGGCTCAGGTTAAAAAAAATATAGTAAAAATGTTATATAACGTTAAAATTAAAGCAAAGGAGGAATTACCAGACACAAAGGCAAATATTGAAAGCCCTGCATGTGGACATTAGCTATGGGCACTAGGGAGATGATAAAAGAATGTGAGGTTTTATGAAAAAGGTTTTAGTAGACCAAAATTCATACCCTAAACCAGCCTTTCTCAACCTTTTCAACATCCTTGCAATAACCTTCTGGACTCCTGTAAAAAAAAATGCAATATCTACAACTCATGATACATTAGTGTAAGGTCAGTAGGAAGAAGGTTCCTTACACTTGTGGTCATTGGGAAGAATTACCACATACCGTGTTTCCCCGAAAATAAGACCGGGTCTTATATTAATTTTAGTCACAGAAAACACACTAGGGCTTATTTTCAGGGTAGGGCTTATTTATTTAGGGTATGTACATTAAACAACATTTATTCAAATACCGGTACAGTCATCTCCATTTCCCTTTGAACCATTGGTCCTAATCTCTCATTTACAGCAATATTGTTTTTTAGATCATTATTTCTGGTATTGGTTCATTGCAGTTTTATACTGGTATACCGGTAAAAGTACCTGTTTAACAGACGTCAGCGGGAGGAGAGGAGGAAAAAGAAGAGCTGAGATTACCGCTGACGTCAGTGCGCTGAAGACGACATCTGGAGGGAGGAAAGAGAATAGCCGCGATCCCCGGCTGACGTGCGCAGAAGAGGAAGCAGCAGCAGACATCAGCCGGGAGGAGAGAAGAGGACCTCCGGCGGGCAGCGATGGGTGTAAACCTGTTTGTTTTAAATATAGCAGCAAACGGAGACACTAGCCAACATTTAAAAAGTGTTTTTAAGGAGATTTACTAGGTCTTATTTCCGGGGTAGGGCTTATATTGCAGCCCATCCCGATAATCGAGATAGGGCTTATTTTCGGGGTAGGGCTTACTTTCAGGGAAACACGGTAGCTAAAAAGAGCAATGGTGTCAGAAGGGACTTATTTGAGAGGCTGAAATTGCTCATTGCTCAAAGAACTACTAGCGACCTCTGGAGGTTACATGGAAACCTGGTTGGGAAACCGTGCCCTAAACTGATCCAGAGCAAAGCAAAAAAACTTTATATACAGAGAAAAAATTCCTTCATGGTTTCCTAAGACAGTGGTCTCAAATCTGCAGCCCGAGGGCCAAATGTGGATGCTTATATTGTTATATTGTTATAATTATCACCAGTTATACTTTGGGAATTTAGAAGCACATGATTACTTTGTTCTTGTTCCAACCTAAGGTCAAGATTTGATTTATGATGGAGTGACATGTTAGGTGGTCAGAAAAAGACATTAAGAAGGTCTCAGGTGTGAATGGGGAGCAGGTGTGTTAAATTTGCTGTTATCGCTCTCACTCTCTCATACTGGTCACTGGAAGTACAACATGGCATCTCATGGCAAAGAACTCTCTGAGGATCTGATAAAAAGTTTTATTGCCCTACATAAAGATGGTCTAGGCTATAAGAAGATTGCCAAGACCCTGAAACTGAGCTGCAGCACAGTGGCCAACACCATACAGCGGTTTAACAGGACAGGTTCCACTCAGAACAGCCCTCACCATGGTCGACCAAAGAAGTTGAGTGCACGTGCTCAGCGTCATAGCCAATGGAAGTTCAACATGGTACCTCACGGCAAAGAACTCTCTGAGGATCCGAAAAAAAAAGAATTGTTCCTCTTTATTATTATTATTATACAGGATTTATATAGCGCCGACAATTTGCGCAGCGCTTTACAATATTAGGGCAGACAGTACAATTACAATACAATTCAATTGTAGGGAGGGTCAAGTGATATGAAAGGGCAATAACTATGGGGCATCAGCTGATGAAGAAAATAAAAGTGCAGTTGTTAGGTGGCAGCAGGATAGGCTTCCCTGAAGAGAAACAATTTCAGGGATCGCCTGAAAGTGGATGGATTTGGGGACAGTCTGACAGTTTGGGGTAGGGGATTCCAGAGGATGGGAGAGGCTCAGGAGAAGTCTTGGAGGTGAATATGAGGGGAGGTGATGAGGGAGCTAGAGAGCAGGAGGTCTTGGGAGGAACGAAGAGTACGATTAGGTTGGTATGTTGAGACTAAGCTAGTGATGTAGCTGGGAGTTGTGGATGGCTTTGTAACTTATTGTTAGAATTTTGAATTTAATTTGTTTAGCGAGTGGCAGCCAATGGAGGGATTGGCATAGAGGGGTGGCAGATGCTGAGCGATTTATGCTCTGCATAAAGATGGCCTAGGCCAGTGATGGTGAACCTTGGCACTCCAGATGTTTTGGAACTACATTTCCCATGATGCTCAACTACACTGCAGAGTGCATGAGCATCATGGGAAATGTAGTTCCAAAACATCTGGGGTGCCAAGGTTCGCCATCACTGGCCTAGGCTATAAGAAGATTGCCAAGACCCTGAAACAGAGCTGCAGCACAGTGGCCAAGACCATACAGCGGTTTAACAGGACAGGTTCCACTCAGAACAGGCCTCACCATGGTCGACCAAAGAAGTTGAGTGCACGTGCCCAGCGTCATATCCAGAATTTGTCTTTGGGAAATAGACGTATGAGTGCTGCCAGCATTACTGCGGAGGTTGAAGGGGTGGGGGTCAGCCTGTCAGTGCTCAGACCATATGCCACACACTGCATCAAAATGGTCTGCATGGCTGTCATCCCAGAAGCAATCCTCCTCTAAAGATGATGCACAAGAAAGCCTGCAAACAGTTTGCTGAAGACATACAGACTAAGGACATGGATTACTGGAACCATGTCCTGTGGTCTGATGAGACCAAGATAAACTTATTTGGTTCAGATGGTGTCAAGCGTGTGTGGTGGCAACCAGATGAGGAGTACAAAGACAAGTGTGTCTTGCCTACAGTCAAGCATGGTGGTGGGAGTGTCATGGTCTGGGGCTGCATGAGTGCTGCCGGCACTGAGGAGCTACAGTTCATTGAGGGAACCATGAATGCCAACATGTACTGTGACATACTGAAGCAGAGCATGATCCCCTCCCTTCGGAGACTGGGCTGCAGGGCAGTATTCCAACATGATAACGATCCCAAGCACACCTCCAAGATGACCACTGCCTTACTGAAGAAGCTGAGGGTAAAGGTAATGGACTGGCCAAGCATTTCTCCAGACCTAAACCCTATTGAGCATTTGTGGTGCATCCTCAAACGGAAGGTGGAGGAACGCAAGGTCTCTAACATCCACCAGCTCTGTGATGTCGTCATGGAGGAGTGGAAGAGGTCTCCAGTGGCAACCTGTGAAGCTCTGGTGAACTCCATGCCCAATAGGGTTAAGGCAGTGCTGGAAAATAATGATGGGCACACAAAATATTGACACTTTTGGCCCAATTTGGACATTTTCACTTAGGGGGGTACTCACTTTTGTTGCCAGCGGTTTAGACATTAATGGCTGTGTGTTGAGTTATTTTGAGGGGCAGCAAATTTGCACTGTTATACAAGCTGTACACTCACTACTTTACATTGTAGCAAAGCATCATTTCTTCAGTGTTGTCACATGAAAAGATAGAATAAAATATTTACAAAAATGTGAGGGGTGTACTCACTTTTGTGAGATACTATGTATATGCAGAGTGCTAAGTCGGAGTCCAGCACCTCAGTTTACTGAGATACTGTGCATATATATCTATATATATATATTTTTTATTTGTTTATTTCAGATGCGTATATAGCGCTGTCAATTTACGCATCGCTTTACGTATATTGTACATTCACATCAGTCCTTAGCCTCAAGGAGCTTACAATCTAGCTCACATTCATACACATACTAGGGCCAATTTAGACAGGATCTAATTTACCTACCAGCATGTCTTTGGAGCATGGGAGGAAACCCACGCAGGCACAGGGAGAACATGCAAACTCCAGGCAGGTAGTGCCGTGGTTGGGATTTGAACCAACGACCCTTTATATATATATATATTCTTATTTTTTTGTATGTGTAATAGAAATTTAATTTCAATAATAATATATATAGATATATATAGATAAATATAGATATATAGATAAATAACTAAAACATATGCGCATCAACAATATATCACAAAATACTTACTACACCAGTGTACAATAATTATACACTTAATGGTTAAATCAGTAAAACAGAGATTTTTCAAACTTGCACTGTAGATGAGTTTTCCTGGTGCATGCTTTCAATGACAGTGATTGATTCACTACCAGTGAATGTTTGGAGAAGGTCCCATTTTCTGTGCCCCTTAATGTATTTAAAAAATATTCACAACAGGCCCCTCCCACGAGGAGTTTATATGCACACCCATACAGGCACATTCACATTCTAACACATGTGAGGTCAGAAGCCAGGTAACCAACCCCTGCAGTATGTTTTTCAAACTGTGAACTCCAGCAGGAAAAGCACACAAATGTAGGGAACCCATAGCTCTGAACAAATAGAAAACATAACTTTGGCAATGAGACCAGTCAGCTCTGTCCTTCGCCTCAGACCCAAAGCTGGAGAATTGCTACTTACAAATAACACAAATCATTGTTTCAGACAGTTTACCGTCAGTGTCCCTTTAGCAAATACAGTTTTGTTTTCTGCTCTGCTACTTAGTAATCATTTAGGAAAGATTTTTTTTTTTCTCCCTCTCCTCATTTTCTAACTTGCTTGATCAGCCGAAGTACTTCAACATATAATTTGTGTGTTTGATTTGTCTTAATTAGATTTATTTATAGGTAACTGATCATTTCGTCAACTGTCGGAAATTAGTGATGACACTTAACTGTTTAGATTCCCTCCACCCTCCCTCCCCCCTCTCCCCCTGGTGTAGACAAACCGAGAGCAAGGGCAGGGGAGTGCTGCAGAAGCAGCTTTGCCAGCGCCGGTAAATTTAGCTTTAGTAAATTCGCTTCTAAGTCAGTGGGAATCTCATCTGATCTTCACTCGCTAAGGTCGCATTTAGATGAGACAAACCATTTATTCTGACAGCTGTTGGGTAAAGGTCCATAGGGACCATTCACTAAGCTATATCTATTAAAGGGTACCTGTCATTACAGTGGTATGCTTACCCTAATCTGGAAACTATACCCTACAGCAGGGATATGCAATTAGCGGACCTCCAGCTGTTGCAAAACTAGTCCCATCATGCCTCTGACTCTGGGTGTCATGCTTGTGGCTGTCAGAGTTTTGCTATGCCTCATGGGACTTGTAGTTTTGCAACGTCTGGAGTAGAGTTGAGCGAACACCTGGACGTTCGGGTTCGGAGGGTCCGAACGAACTTTGGAAAAAAGTCCGGGTTCGGCACCGAACGTTGCCCGAACGTTATCCCAGACCCTGAACCCCATTGAAGTCAATGGGGACCCGAACTTTTAGGCACAAAAATGGCTGTAACAAAGTCCTGGCAAGTGCTAGAGGGCTGCAAAAGGAAGTAAAATGGGGGTAAGAGTAGGGCAAGTGCACTACAAAAAAATGGGGATAGGGAAAATAAATTAAAATCAAATAAACTAGGAGATGATTTTTGAACAATAATGTGTCACTTACAGCTGCAGCTAAAACCTCTCCCCTTAGAACTAGGAGATGATTTTTGATCAATAATCTGTCCCTCTAAGCAGAAGCCTCTACCTAGTGCAGTCAGATCGCTCAAAGCAGCAGTATGTGAAATCTCAAATTACTCCCCCAATCTGATCGTTGTGTACGATCGTAGCGATCGTTGTGTTATGCAGAGTTTGATCTGCAATCTGCAACTCAAAGCAGCAGTATGTGAAATCTCAAATTTCTGCAATCTGTCCCTCAGAGCAACAGCAGTAGTAATCTCAGGATGCAGGATCAGATGTTAAAATGTCTGTGATCTCTCCCTCACAAAAACGCCAGCAGTTTCCTCTCCCTACACTAACCCAAGAGCATGTGACATGCAGCACTGTGACTCCAGCTTATAAAGAGGCTGGGTCACATGATGCACTGGCCAATCACAGCCATGCCATTAGTAGGCATGGCTGTGATGGCTTCTAAGGGCAAACCAGTGAAACGCTTGTTGATCGGCTGCCTTGCAGCTATTCAACATTTGTGATCAACTACCAGAACCCGAACCCGAACGTTTTTTGAAATGTCTGTGTTTGGGTCCAGGCTCCGGACACCCGAAAGTTCGGTACGGACCCAAACGTTACAGTCCGGGTTCGCTCAACACTAGTCTGGAGGTCTGCTAATTGCATATCCCTGCCCTACAGGTTAATCCAAAAACTTTCTGTTGTGCACCACCTACTTGGAAATGCTAAGGGTCTGCCTGTTATGCTGATCTTCTGGCTTCAATACCTTTCAAACCAATGACCAAGAACAATAGTACAGGTAAAAAAAAAAACAGAAAAAACTAAGAATCCTTAAAGGAGAAGTACGGGGAAAACTTGTCTGGCTGTACTTCTCCTGTAGATCACAAGAGTGCATATCGTTCTTCAATTCTTTGACCTGTTTTCAGCAGACAGCGGGCTAAACCCTGCTGTCGGTTGACGTCACAGAGCTGGTTCAGGCTTGGGAAAGATCATGACAATATAGTCGGGATCCACCCACATGCCTGGACCAGCACCCAGCTCAGCCTCTGAGAGCCACTCTTACCCCTCCACAGCTCAGTGTTCCAGTGGGTGTGGAGGGGCAGAGCAGAGAGCTGTGACTGACAGACACCAGCTCTCTACTCAGGGAGCTGTGAGAACCGAGCGATCAGTGGTGTTTGATCGCTCCGTTCTCAGCCTTAGAGGCGGTGGGGGACAGATGAGGCATTAGACCAATGCTGCACCCACCTAGGTAAGTATGATTAAAAAAAATACCCATACTTCTCTTTTAATCTTGAATATGCTTGTACTTCAATCTGTTAAAGTAGAACTAAAGGCAAAGCTTGTTTCTTTTCACTTTGGATAGAGTTAGGGAGGGTTATAACCCCTACTAGTTTTTGACATCTGTTTGCCATTGGGGAAATTTCCCTTCACTTCCTGTTCCATAGCCAAAACAAGAAATATGAGGAAATCCCTCAAATGTGAGTCACAAGAACTAATGTCCATGTTGGGAGATTCTCCCTCTATTCCTGTTCTGGTGACAATACAACATTTGGGATTTTCTTTCACTTTCATTTTCAGTACTAACAGCAAATATGACAAATATAGAGGGTGAATCTAGATAGATAGATAGATAGATAGATAGATAGATAGATAGATAATGGATAGATAGATAGATAGATAATGGATAGATAGATAGATAGATAGATAGATAGATAGATAGATACATAGATAGATAGATACTGTAGATAGATAGATAGATAGATAATGGATAGATAGATAGATAGATAGATAGATAGATAGATAGATAGATAGATAGATAGATAGATAGATAGATAGATAGATAGATAAAACTTTGTGACTACCTTTCTTGCCTCTTCAGTTCTGGTGGTCTTCATTGGTTCATACTCTGGCTACCTAGAGGATATACTGTATATAATTCAAGCATTTAACTCACATTTTAAGTGAGTACACCCCTCACATTTTTGTAAATATTTTATTAATTTTATTAATCTTTTCATGTGACAACACTGAAGAAATGACACTTTGCTACAATGTAAAGTAGTGAGTGTACAGCTTGTATAACAGTGTAAATTTGCTGTCCCCTCAAAATAACTCAACACACAGCCATTAATGTCTAAACCACTGGCAACAAAAGTGAGTACACCCCTAAGTGAAAATGTCCAAATTGGGCCCAATTAGCCATTTTCCCTTCCTGGTGTCATGTGCCTCATTAGTGTTACAAGGTCTCAGGTGTGAATGGGGAGCAGGTGTGTTAAATTTGGTGTTATCGCTCTCATACTGGTCACTGGAAATTCAACATGGCACCTCATGGCAAAGAACTCTCTGAGGATCTGAAAAAAAAGATTTGTTACCCTATATAAAGATGGCCTAGGCTATAAGAAGATTGCCAAGACCCTGAAACGGAGCTACAGCACGATGGCCAACACCATACAGCGGTTTAACAGGACAGGTTCCACTCAGAACAGGCCTCGCCATGGTCGAACAAAGAAGTGGAGTGCACATGCTCAGCATCATATCCAGAGGTTGGATAAATAGATGTATGAGTTCTCCCAGCATTGCTGCAGAGGTTGAAGGGGTGGGAGGTCAGCCTGTCAGTACTCAGACCATACGCCGCACACTGCATCAAATTGGTCTGCATGGCTGTCGTCCCAGAAGGAAGCCTCTTCTAAAGATGATGCACAAGAAAGCCCACAAACAGTTTGTTGAAGACAAGCAGACTAAGGACATGGATTACTGGAACCTTGTCCTGTGGTCTGATGAGACCAAGATAAACTTATTTGGTTCAGATGGTGTCAAGCGTGTGTGGTGGGAACCAGGTGAGGAGTACAAAGACAAGTGTGTCTTGCCTACAGTCAAGCATGGTGATGGGAGTGTCATGGTCTGGGGCTGCATGAGTGCTGCCGGCACTGGGGAGCTACAGTTCATTGAGGGAACCATGAATGCCAACATGTACTGTGACATACTGAGGCATCGCATGATCCCCTCCCTTCGGAGACTGGGCTGCAGGGCAGTATTCCAACATAACAACCCCAAACACATCTCCAAGATGACCACTGCCTTGCTAAAGTAGCTGAGGGTAAAGGTGATGGACTGGCCAAGCATGTCTCCAGACCTAAACCCTATTGAGCATCTGTGGGACATCCTCAAATGGAAGGTGGAGGAGCGCAAGGTCTCTAACATCCACCAGCTCTGTGATGTCGTCATGGAGGAGGGGAAGAGGTCTCCAGTGGCAACCTGTGAAGCTCCGGTGAACTCCATGCCCAAGAGGGTTAAGGCAGTGCTGGAAAATAATGGTGGCCACACAAAATATTGGCACTTCTGTCCCAATTTGGACATTTTCACTTAGGGGTGTACTCACTTTTGTTGCCAGCAGTTTAGATATTAATGGCTGTGTGTTGAGTTATTTTGAGGGGACAGCAAATTTACACTGTTATACAAGCTGTACACTCACTACTTTACATTGTAGCAAAGTGTCATTTCTTCAGTGTTGTCACATGAAAAGATAAAATAAAATATTTACAAAAATGTGAGGGGTGTACTAACTTTTGTGAGATTACTGTATATATATATATATTAATGTACATATGTACAGAGAGAGAAAGAGAGAAAAAAAAGTTCAGAGGATTGCTGCACAAAGATGTAATAATAATAATGATAGTAATAATAAGGCCACTTTCACACTGAGGCACTTTACAGGTGTTTTTGCTCTAAAAATAGCGCCTGTAAACTGCCCCTTCTGCAGCCCCATGTGAAAGTCCAGGTGCTTTCACACTGGGTGGTGCACTTGCAGGGGATAAAAAGTCCTGCAAACAGCATCTTTGGGGCGGTGCGGGAGCAGTGCATGCACCACTCCTACACCGCCCCTGCCCATTGAAATAAATGGGCGTCACTTTCAAATCGCCTTAAAAGCGCTTTGAAAGCATCGCTAAGCAGGCATTTTTAACTGCTTTTTAACCCCTTCTGGGAGGTTAAAAGTGTTCCGCTAGCGGCGCCAAAGCGCCCCTATAACAGCGGTAAAGCGCCACTAAAACAAGTGGCTCTTTACTGCTAACGGACCCGCCACTTTGGTGTGAAAGTGGCCTAATAGTAATTATTATTTGTATTTTTTTTATTAATGATAGTAATAATAATGTCAATAATAACAGCAACAAACCATAATTGTAAACTTATTATAATCCTTTGCTATCTATTGTTTTGCATAGCACCAGGGATGATAATGGTGCTTAAAAAATTATTTGTTTTGTAATAATAATAATACTATAGCAGTATTATAACTGGAATATTTTAGAGTTTGAAAGCAGTTGTAAACCCCAACTGGAAATGTATTTTGCTAAAGTACTCTGTGTCATAAACAATTGGCATATTTTTGATTTTTTTTTTCTAAAAAAAAAACTTTTTTCATTTTTTTTTTTTATCCTTTTTTGCATCTCGTTTTATTCTCTTTTTCATCTCGGTGCTGCTTATCCCCTGCTGCCCCTAAAGCCACTTCCTTGCAACAGTATTATTATTTTACAGGGTTTATTAAGAACCAATTGTCTTTGCCACGCTTTACAAAATAAAAAACAGAACAATTACAATACAATTCATGAAAAGAGGGTTTGGAGGGCCCATGCACTCATTCCAATGATGGGTGCACTTCATTGCTCTGCGTTGGCTTCCTGATCGTGACAACGATGGGCCGAGTTTGTGGCATGTGCATCAGCATGGCCGCTTTTAAAAAAAAAAATACTTTAAAAAAAAAAAAAAATATATATATATATATATATATATATATATATATATATATATAAAGTATATATAAAAAAAAAAAAAAATTT
>BLSH010378576.1:1068311-1081108 GCA_018402905.1 Glandirana rugosa | reverse complement strand
TATATATATATATACAGTATACACATATACACATAGTGTGTATATATATATATATATATATATATATATATATATACAGTATACACATATACACATAGTGTGTATATATATATATATATATATATATATATATATACATATATATATATATATATGTATATATATATATATATATATGTATATATATATGTATATATGTATATATGTATATATATATATATAATGACTGCTAGCTGGGTGTGTACATAATAACCATCCAGCCTATAAAGGACACAGCTTCACCTCTGTGCTATCAGTGATGTAATATGTTTGTAGACCCAAATGTCACCAGTGCTGATTGTACACGACGGGAAAAAATGTACTTGCTCAGCAAAGCCAGCTCTGGGCTAAAATGCGAGCGTGAAAAACGCGGTTTATTTTTATAATAATGTTTACAGCTGTTTAATGACCCTGAAAGGGTTCCATACGCCTGAGCGCTGTGTCTCCAAACAGGAGTGTATTAGTCTTATAACAACCTCCGTTAAACAGTTACAGGAGCAAAAATCGCGCCCATCTATCACACGGGTGTTGCGGACACTATTAGCGTTTAATCACTTTTTTTTTTTTCACTAGCTTGGCTTTTGCTGCGTTTATTTCTATGGGTGAAGCAATTGCTGGGGAGGCGTTCTGGCTTTGAAGAAAAATTGGGATAATCAGAGATTTCTTATTAATAATAAGATATTTAGAGTTTGTGGTAGAGCTCTGGGGGCAACAGGTTACGATAAAAATAATTACATAGGAATCTTTTAACAATTAAAGATTATTAAAAAAAAATCAATTACGGAAAGGTGGAGATGATTTGTTTCTATATGGTTGGTCATTATATGTAATATGATCAGACCTTGCAGTAGAAATGATATCATGTGTATGCAATCATTGCTAGAATCATAAAGCTTTTAAAGGTTATAGAAGCACGCTAAAGCCCCATACACACGGGATGACGATCGCATACAACAGGTCGTACTAACGACCGTTGTATGCGATATCGATCGTTCGTATGCACGATTTGAACAGTCGAACATACGACAGTCGTACAAGGGAGTTGTATGAGCAGACTAGAAAACTTGGTCGTACCAACAAGCGCTCATACGACCGTTGTATGGTGTGTACAGAGCAGTTGGTACAACAAAGTTGTATTGTGCAAAACACGCATGCTCCAAAGTCAGGAATGGCTGGATGCTAATTACATGCACCTGAACGTTCTTCTGCGGTCGTACGATCGTGTAGTGCAGTCAGTATGCTACATACAACAGCCAACATACGATTTGGCACGATCGTACGTGCGATCGTCGTCCCGTGTGTACGAGGCTTTAGTCAATACAAGTGGGCAAGTTGCAAAGTGCATACACCATAGGGACAAACGTTTCTAGACACCTAACCATCACATCTACACTATATAGCCAAATGTATGTGAAGAATTAACAATCACATCTAGGCTACATGGCCATAGATTCATGGACATCTAACACTCACATCTACACTTCATGGCCAAAAGTTTGTGGACACCTAACTGTGACATGTACACTTCATGGCCAAAAGTATGTGGACCTCTGACCATCGCATCCACACTATATGGCCAAATGTATGTGGACAATTAACCATCACATCTAGGCTACATGTCCAAAGGTTTGTGGACATCTAACCCTCGCACATACACTTCATGGCCAAAAGTATGTGGACCTCTGACCATCGCATCCACACTATATGGCCAAATGTATGTGGACATCTGACCATCACATTCCTTCCTAACCATTGATACCACAAAGCTTTGAATCCACTCCCTGGTCATCTCTCGCCTCGACTACTGCAACTCCCTCCTCATTGGCTTACCTTTAAATAGGCTAACCCCCCCCCCCCAGTCCATCATGAATGCAGCTACCAGACTCATCCATTACAAACCACTCGGTGTCTGTTACCCCTCTCTGCCAATCTCTCCATTGGCTGCCACTCACCCAACAAATTAAATTCAAGATACTAACAATAACAAATAACAATAACTTACAAAGCCATCCACAACTCGGCCCCCAGCTACATCACTAAGCTGGTCTCAAAATACCAACCTAATTGTTCTCTTCATTTCTCCCAAGACCTCCTGCTCTCTAGCTTCCTTGTCACCTCCTCTCATGCTCGCCTCCAGGTCTTCTCTCCAGCCTCTCCCATCCTCTGAAACGCTCTACCCCTAAATGTCCGACTATGTCCTATTTTGTCCTATTTTGTCCACTTTCAGGCGATCCCTGTAAACTCATCTCTTCAGAGAAGCCTATCTTACCTAACAACTGCACATTTAATTTCTCCAACAGCCCATCCCCCACAGTTATTACCTCTTGTATCTCTTGACGCTCCCTCTTAGATTGTAAGCTTTAACAAGCAGGGCTCTCTGATTCCTCCTGTAATAAAGTGTATTGTAGTTGTACTGTCTACCTTCAAGTTGTAAAGTGCTGCGTAAACTGTCGGCGCTATATAAATCCTGTATAATAATAGTAATCACATCCACATGATATGGCCAAATGTATGTGAATATTAGGCCATTACACCTATACTTTATGGGCAAAAGTATATGGACATCTGACCATCATATCTGGACCCATACTGTCTTTATAATCCATGGTTATTGTCCAGTAATTCATTCTATCACTGCTAGCAGAAGGTCTGATATAGGGGGATTTGTGAGCTACTGAAATGCGTTGAATGTACCTAGTGACTTATTATTAGGATTAATTGATTTTTATAGACTTGTGGCACTCTCACTCTTCACTTGGATCATTCTGGGGTACAATAGGGCTACCCTGTTTGTTAGAGAGCTGCCTCTCAAAACTTGTAATTGCGTCAGATCACAGGAAGGAAAGAAAGGAAAGAAGGGAGGAAGGAAGGAAGGAAGGGAGGGAAGGAAGAAAGCAAGGAAGAGAGGGAAGAAAGAAAGCAAACTAGAGAGGTGAGGATGGAAGGAAGAGAGGGAAGAAAGGAAGAAAGAAAGAAAACCTAGAGATGGAAGGAAAGAAAAGAGGAAAGGGAGGAAGGAATAAAGAAAGGAAGAGAGGGAAGAAAGGGAATGGAGGAAGGAAGAGAGGGAAGGACGAAAGGAAGGAAGGAAGAGAGGGAAGGACGAAAGGAAGAAAGTAAGGAAGGAAGAGAGGGAAGGAAGGAACAGAGGGAAGGAAGTAGGAGAGAGGGAAGGAAGGAAGGAAGGAAGGAAGGAAGGAAGGAAGAGAGGGAATGATAGAAGAAAGAAAGGAAAGAAGTTTGGGAAGGAAGGAAAAAATAAAGGAATAAAGAAAGGGAAGGAAATAAGAGAGGAAAGAAAGAAAGAGAGGAAGGAAGAGAGGGAAGGAAGAAAGAAAGGGATGAAGAAAGGAAGGAAGAAAGAAAGAATTAGATAGAAGGGTGATTTGTAAATGTTGCTTCCATCAAAGCCAAATCACACAGGCAACTGAACCAAGCCATTTGTTCGATGTCTTGGCACTTTAATTCTGTTGTGGATTTGCAGGCTTGTTAACCCCCCCGCTGCCCTTTTTTAGATATATGAAAAGAAACTTTGTGTTTTTGTCCTTAAACCAAAAATCTGTAATCCGTAAACACTTGGAAGGTCTTAAAATTCTTTGTGGGAGCGCTGTGGTCACTGTACCACCCCTTACGTTGCACAACCATTAACTCCGACCGTCTCCACTCCCTCACTCCAGCCGCTTTCCACTTACCGGAGGTTTTAATGACAATTTGCATTTCAGCTCGCTGATGTGCCCGTTCCCCCCCATAAAGTGCGCTTTTGGTTTTATTAATATTTTGAGGGTTAAATCCTAATCTTGAAGGTTCTGCAGATCGGCTAGTCCGTCTCCTTAAAATTTAATATACCTCGTTAATGCTTACTTGCAAACACTGAAGGATTTTTACGATTATAATCATGTGTTACAGCACCTAGTACTGTTTCTAAGCTGCATACTAATCAGCTTAATGAGATATTACTGCACTTTTTGTTGACTAAGGCAAAATCCTTTTTATTGTTGGGAAGCTTGTCCTTTTATTTTTATTCAAAACATTATCATGTTTTATTGTATGCCAGAGACAGTCTCCGAGCTCTGCAAATAACATGAAAAGTTTTATATTTCATTTTGTATATTAACTGCTGGAAGTGTGCATTAGCCGCCCAATATGGACGCAGCGCTTCGTTCTGCAGGAAAGTCCCGTTTTTTTGGTAGGCATTGGCTGTCCTGACTTTTGAAGGTCAGTTTTAATTCTCAAATCACCCTATGGGGGGCTTTTTTTATATCTCAGATTTTGTGTACAGTTGTAAAACACCTAAAGCCCTAGTGCTCGACCTGTGGTTGGGGGCCGCTTCTGGCCCTTTGATACTTATTGTGTATCCCATGGGACCCCTACTGATGGTATTCTGTGTTTTCCTTAGCTAGATGCTTACCCCAGTAAACGATAAATACTCATTAGACTGAGCTGTGGTAGGTTTGGTTATTTCTTTCACACTATCTTTATTATTTTTTTCATCTGATCTTTTACATTGGATCAAGAGCCATGTCTGCACTCTCTCACCATCTCCTGTTGTATTTTCTATAGCCTCTAACCATCTCTTGTAGCATGCTCATAGTCTTTGACCATCTCGTCTTGCATGTCTGCAGTCTCTGACCATCATTTGTGGCATGCACATAGTCTTTAGTCATCTAATGTTGCATGTATGCAGGGCCAGATTATAAGCATCATGGGCCTGGTGCTGAGGATTTTGGTGGGCCTTTTAATGGAAATAATTAAAATGAAAATGCAAATGATTTTTTGTTAAAACAAATTAAATACGCTGCCACAATTTACATATCAATCATGTGTACACTGTATACAGAGCAGGGTTGGGCAGTATTAGTGACTCACTCACATCATTGGGCTGGGCCTATCTTAAGGAAGGGACCTGGAGCTGCAGCTCCAATAGCCCCTATGTTAATCTTGCCCTGCATGTATGCAGCCTCTGACCACCATTTGCACCATGCATACAGTCTTTACCCATCTACTCCTACATGTCTGTAGTCTCTCACCATCTCATGTTGTATTTTCTATAGCCTTTGACCATCTCTTGTAGCATGCTCAAAGTCTTTGACCATCTAGTCTTGCATGTCTGCAGTCTCTGACCATCATTTGTGGCATGCACATAGTCTTTAGCCATCTCCTGTTTCACGTCTGCAATCTTTGTAGCATGCTCATAGTCTTTGACCATCTCCTGTTGCATGTCTGCAGTCTCTGACCATCATTTGTAGCATGCAAATAGTTTTTAACCATCTATTGTTTCATGTCTGCAGTCTCTGACCATCTCTTGTAGCCAGTGTTAATTTTATCAGCAAATTTCAATTTAGTTTTAGTCTTAGGACTAAAATAGCATTTTAGTTTTAGTCCCATTTCAATCTTCTGCAATTGTTTAGTCGTATTTAGTCAACTAAAATGTTCTACAACGTTCAATATTTTTAATATTAAATATTATTCATGGTTTTTTTTGTTTTTTTTTATGTGAACCCTAGATAGATGTAATTTAGTTTGCTAAAGCACTGAGTATTCTAAACAACTGCATTTTTTTTTCATAAAATTTTTTTTTAAACTTTTTTTCATCCTATTTTCCTATCTTAGCGTCGTTGATCTTCTCTGGCCTCTTTTAGCCACTTCTTGTCTGCAGGCACTTGCTCCGCATCATTGTTTAGGACAGGCTTTCTCAACCTTTTATCCCAAGAGAAATCCCAAAAATAATTTTGATGTCTCAAGGAAACCTTGCTAAAACCAATTTATCAGGGCTCAATAGGAACAATGACCCTTATATTGGTGGTAAATGGGAAGAATGCCCCCCTTAAAGTGGTGCTCAGAATACCACCCTAAACCACTTCACCCCCAGAAAAATTTCCGACTGTAGGACCAGAGCACTTTTTGCGATTCGGCACTGTGTCGCTTTAACTGACAATTGCGCGGTCGTGCGACGTTGTACCCAAACAAAATTTGCGTCCTTTATTTCCCACAAATAGAGCTTTCTTTTGGTGGTATTTGATCACCTCTGCGTCATTTCTGATCACCGCTATAAACAAAAAAGAGCAACAATTTTGCAAAAAAAAACAATATTTCTTACTTTTTGCTAAAAATACAAATCCAAAAAAAAAAAAATTAAAAAAACAAATGTATTCATCGGTTTTGGCCGATATATATTCTTCCTCATATTTTTGGTAAAAAAAATCACAATCAGCTTTTATTGATTGGTTTGGGCAAAAGTTATGCGTTTACAAACCATGAGAATTAATTTCTGGCGTTTTTACATTTTTTTTTTTTAGTAATGGCGGCGACCTGCGATTTTTATCGGGACTATGGTATTGGGGCAGACATGTCGGACATTTTTGACACTTTTTTGGGGCCAATGAGATTTATAGAGCGATCGGAAATTTAAATGTCCACTGATTACTCTATAAATGTCATTGGCAGTGAAGGGGTTAACCTGCAGGGGGCAGGGAAGGGGTTATCTGTGTTCCCTAGGTGTGTTCTAACTGTATGGGGGCTGGTCTGGCAGGGGCATAAGAGATCTAACTGATCCCAGTGACAGGGAACAGTAGATCTCTCACATGCCGCCTGTCAGAACAGGAAACACGGGGTGTTTACATCAGCGGTTCCCCCTTCTTTCTCTCTGGCAGCTCATCGCGGCTCGCCAGCGGACATCGGGTCCGCCCGAGCCGCGGGCACACTCCTCCAGAGTGCGGCGGGCACGAGAGCGCGCCAGCGCGCTCTCGCCCCCTAGCTGCGCGTCCGTGAATCGACGCCTATTTACGGTGATATGCACAAAGCAAGGTCCATAAAGACATGGATGAGTGAGTTTGGGGTGGATGAGCTTGGCTGGCCTGCACAGAGCCCTGACCTCAGCCCGATACAATTCCTTTGGGATGAATTAGAGCAGAGACTTCAAGCCAGGCCTTCTCATCCAACATCAGTGTCTGACCTCACAAATGCTCTTCTGGAAGAATAGTCAAACATTCCCATAGGCACTCCTAAACCTTGTGGACAGCCTTCCCAGAAGAGTTGAAGCTGTTATAGCTGCAAAATGTGGGCCAACTCAATATTGAACCCTACGGACTAAGACTGGGATGCCATTACAGTTCATGCGCGAGTAAAGGCAGATGTCACAATACTTTTGACATTATAGTGTATATCTGGGCTAGAGTGGAAATCAGAGGCACCACATCCCTCTAAGCCAGTGGTCTCCAAACTGAGGCCTGGGGGCTGGATGTGGCCCTTTGCTTATCTTTATCCGGCCCTTGGGGCACTATTCTTCCCTCTGATAAAAGGCACTATTCTCTCCACTGACACCAATAGTGGGGCATCATTCCTGCCACTGACACCAACAATGGGCACTTTTTTTCACCGCTGGTAATTGCTGGCTGTGCAGGGAGCCATGAATAACTGCGGCCACGAGTTACCTGCTATTACAGTATACTGGGCCAGCGGCCACACCTAGTCGCTTGGAGCCGCAGCAAGAATCAGAAGATTCCTGCTGCTACTATTCACACCGGCCTAAATCTCTGATGTGAATGTAGCATTAAGATAGCCTAAGAAGAGCATTGGGACTCTCATTAAAAATAATGCTCGCTCACTATTCGTGGTGTCCCCTTGATTCTACCAGTCATGTCTATCTAGATAGCTATGCTCTCCTACTTTCCCAGTTCCTATTCAAAGGAAACAACAACTGGATTTCAATTTTTATGTTTTATTTCAAACAAAATTACCCCTTCGATACTAAGACCAGAAATGAGGTGACATCTCCCCATTGGGGTCACATATAAAAAAAAAAAGAAAAGAAAACTGAAATATGTACTTTTATAAATATATTAAATATTAAAAATCCTACCCCTTCCCCTTTTTTTTCTTTTGTTACGATTTTTATATGCTACATTTCACATCTAACACTCTGGGGGTCGATCAATTGGAGAAAAAATGCTTATATACTAAGAGCGAGTGGTGGAAGTGATAGATTAACAATGAAGGAGTTGGTTGGTGATGGGTAATAGAGAGAATGAATTAAGAAAAGACTAAGATAATTGATATTAATAATTATTGGATTCCCTTTTCTTTTTTAATGTGTCATTTATTTGCTTGTTTTTGTAAAGAAAAAAAAATCAGAAAATGTTTTTGAAAAAAAAAAAAAAGAGTACTAATGCAGCCCACCACATCTAAGAATTTGTAAGCTGTAATACAAAAAGTATATGCTTTTGGGTTTTAAAAAAAAATCTATACATAAAAGTTTTGCATGGGTTTAAATGGTGCCCTACAGCCCAAAAAAAATTAAATAAAAAAAAAAACTGTATGTCCAAGCCAAAAATAAATCAGTGCATCTCTTCAATGCATTTCCCCATTTTTTGTCTCTTAAAAAATGTTGTAAGTGCAGAAAAATATCTGCTAATCTGCTAGAAATCCAGTAAGCTCTTAACGTCCTGCTGACAATTATGTCGCCGCTGCACTGAAATACCCAATTCAGTTGTCAGTCCTGCCCATTTCTCTTCTGCTGGACTACAGAACTTCCCCCTCCTAATTTCTATAACATAAGGAGTTGGGGTCCTGTAATCCAGCAGTGGAGAACTCAAGCAGGTCTGATAACATTTCTTGGGATACCAGTGCAGAAAGGGACAATGTAAAAAGGTGAACCTCCTGAGCAGGGACACAGACATCAATAAAAAATAAACATAGGTTCCATCCTTCCCCTGGACTGTCCAAAAGGGAAAGAAACATTGGATACACTTTAAGGGGTTTATTTATAATTGTGTCCACCCAAGAGTCACACAACTTTTGCCCAGGATTCACATATTTTTCCAACTGAATCCCGTTCGAAAAATCTGAGAAACTTGAGTGAATGTTGTAAATCTAACATAGCTTCTAATTTTCCCATACACTGTCCAAAAAAGGGAAAAAATTGCTTCAAATTTAAAAATGTTTTTAGCCAAGAATCACAAAACGTCCACCCAGGATTCAAAAATTTTGAAAATTCGAATCCAATTAGAAAAACATGAGAATCTTGGGTGAACATTTATAAACAGACCCCTACGTGTTCTTAAGAAATATTCAATGTTTGTGTGGGATTTTAGCAGAAAACCCTGGAACACTCTTGTTGGAAAGTCTTCCCTTATTGCTTACTGCCAAGCCCCAAATCTCCTGTCAACATCTAAAATGAGCTCTCCTTAAATTCCTATAACAATTCCACTGAAGAGTGTAGAATACGGGAATGCATTGTTACCTGCTGTCTAGTGGATTCTGTGGACAGCTCATTTTAGGTGGCACCAAAAGTTTAACTGAAAAGTTGTGCTGAACACGAGAGAAGATCTCTTCACTGGTGTCCCTAAGTTTGCAAAACTCAACAGCTTTAATATAAAAATCCTTTTTTTGAAGGCTTCTTCTTTAGTACTTTTTTTTTTTTTAAGTTTTGTCACCTTATTATAATGATGTCTTTGCTTTTGCTGTTTGCAGGGATGGAGGAAGCTAGTTTGTGCCTTGGAGTTTCATCAGCTGTGCCTGACGTTGACACTCACCTCAACAACTCTTTGCTGAATGGCCAGTATTCAATGAGTCAGAAGCTACACCAGATCACGTCCCAGCTCAGCCATGCCTTCCCAGAGCTGCAGAACCGCCAGAAATCTGAAGACAAGCCTGTGACGCCCATAGATGAAAAAAGTCATGTGTCCATGACAAATCAACCCATCAACAACCAGATGGCCTTATTGGCCAACCAACTCAGTCGAGAAGTTGATAGCGGTCTTAACGGAAGAGTTGACTTACAACAGTTTCTCAATGGACAGAACCTTGGGATCATGTCTCAGATGAGTGACATTGAGGATGACGCTAGGAAGAACAGGAAATACCCGTGTCCACTTTGCGGCAAGCGTTTCCGATTTAATAGCATATTGTCACTACACATGCGTACTCACACTGGGGAAAAGCCTTTTAAGTGCCCCTATTGTGACCACCGGGCAGCCCAGAAGGGTAACTTGAAGATCCATCTACGCACTCACAAACTTGGAAATCTTGGCAAAGGCCGAGGGAGAGTCAGAGAAGAAAACCGGCTTTTGCATGAGCTGGAGGAAAGAGCAATATTACGGGACAAACAGATGAAAAGCAGCCTTCTTCAGCCCCGACTTGACGTGAAACCACAACAACAGCACTTACAGCAACCCCCCTTACCCAACTGTCACGTATCATTGCCAGTGAATCACAGCACTTCTGACATTACCAGCAAAGTGCCATCTCCGAAACCCGCGGTTGTTCAAGAGGAGGCAGTTGCTCCCACCACGGGATTCAGATGCACATTCTGCAAAGGTAAATTTAAAAAACGTGAGGAACTGGATAGGCATATCCGAATATTGCACAAGCCTTACAAGTGCACTCTTTGTGATTTTGCTGCCTCCCAGGAGGAAGAGTTGATTAGTCATGTAGAGAAGGCCCATATCACAGCAGAGTCCGTTCAAGGCCAAGGCTCCAGCAGCAATGGAGAGCAGCCAACCAATGAATTCCGCTGCGAAGTTTGTGGTCAGGTCTTTAGCCAAGCTTGGTTCTTAAAGGGCCACATGAGGAAGCACAAGGATTCATTTGAGCATTGCTGCCAGATATGCGGAAGGCGCTTCAAAGAGCCTTGGTTTTTGAAAAACCACATGAAGGTCCACCTAAACAAATTGTCTGTCAAGAACAAATCCCCCACTGAAGCAGAGGTTCCAAGCTCCATTAATAGCATTTCACAGGAGACTCACACCAATCTTTACTCTAGATATATATCCTGCTTACAAAGTGGCTTTATGCCTGCCGATAAAGCAAATTTGAGTGAACATGGCCATGTTTATAACAAATCTGAATTGAAAGAGAAGGATGTTATTGGTAAACTGCTGTCACCAATCACGGGCTTGGCTCATAACATGTCTGAAAGCGATAAGCATTCTTTGCTTGGCTCCCTCAACTTGGTGCCTCCTCTAAAATCCAGTTGCATAGAACGGTTGCAGGCCGCAGCCAAAGCAGCTGAGATGGATCCAGTCAACAGCTACCAAGCTTGGCAACTTATGGCAAGAGGAATGGCGATGGAGCACAGCTTCTTGTCTAAAGAACAGCAGATCCAACGTAACCATGAAGACAGTTTAGCCGGCCCCGGGGTTCTGTTTGATAAAGAAAAGAGAGAGTATGTCATTGTTGGACCGGATGGCTCCAAGCAGAAAATGCCAACTGATTTTGTTCACAGTTCTAAAATGTGTAATCAGAGAGATGTGCCATCTAAGCTTGACATACTTGAAAGTACGAGAGATTTCTTGTCCCATGGCCTAAACAAGGGGCTAGAATACAACCTGCAAGGCCATGGAGCCCTGAATGATAAACCAACTGAATGTCCAGATTGTGGTAGGGTCTTTAGAACCTACCACCAAGTTGTGGTGCACTCGAGAGTCCACAAACGAGACAGGAAGGCAGAAGAAGAGGCACTTCAAATGAGCCTGGAGGAGCGGCGAGGGTCAGGGAGCGACCAGGAATCTCAGTCTATGAGCCGGTCCACCACACCGGGGTCTTCAAACATCACGGAAGAGAGTGGAAACGGTGGTGCCCTGTCCCAAGCTGGAAGTGCGCAGGAAGACAGTCCTCATCCATCATCCCCTTCATCTTCAGGTATGAAGCAATGCATATCTCTGTAATGATATAAATTTATATATACAGGTTGGAGGTCAACCCTAATTATGTACAGTTCTCTCGTTGGGGGCTTATCTTCTGGTTGGCCTGGGGCACATTTCTCTTTTTTTAATAGACTAGGAAACTGGTGCTTTGCCCATGCAGGTCAAAGCAACATGTTGGCTTTAATTCCCCTTTCCTTGAAGCATGCACTTACCTTTTCCTTATATGTACAGGTTAGAGGTCAACCCTAATTATGTACAGTTCTCTCGTTGGGGGCTTATCTTCTGATTGGCCTGGGGCACATTTCTCTTTGTTTTTAATAGACCAGGAAACTGGTGATTTGCCCATGCAGGTCAAAGCAACATGTTGGCTTTAATCCCCCTTCCCCAGAAGCATAAATTTACTTTTTCCTCCCCAACTCCTATGTCGTGGAGAGGGAGAAAACCCCACCATGCTCTTACTGGAAATCCTGTACGTCCTCAGCCCTGTTTAAGCTCCAACTAGACTGAATCACATGCTAAAGAGGGCTTCCTTTTCTAGCGTCCTGCTACCTCATTGAAAGGGGAGGATGTGTTCTTTTGGGGAACAGATGGATATTAAAATATATTTGCTACTGTTAAAAAGAAGGGGGGGGGATGTATCCCTAGGCCAAATGGGTGATATTAAAATATACCTGCTGCTTTGTCCTGCATGGGCAAAGCATGGGTTCAATTTAAACCCTTAAAAATTCCAGTTCCATGTGCTTTTTCTGAGAAATAAAAAAAATGTATTGAATAACAAATGCCAGCTACAGGTAACAAATAGCAGATAAATGTATACTTTTATATAAAAGTCTAACAGTTAGCACAGCTCTATCTTATATTCAAAAATGTATGTATCAACCTGAAATGATATATTTTGTTTTCATGTCAAGATAAAGAAGAGGATGTGCACATTTTAGGTTTTCCTTTTTTTTTTTTTTAATTTCCAGAAACTGTACTGTTTATTAAAATTATATATACATATATATATATATATATATATATATATAAATATATACATATATATTAAAATTATTTGTCATGTCAAAGACCTTTAATTTTTTTTTTTTTTCCTTTTGGATTTTACACGTGTAGGAG
>BLSH010378576.1:1051540-1068301 GCA_018402905.1 Glandirana rugosa | reverse complement strand
GAGGATGTGCACATTTTAGGTTTTCCTTTTTTTTTTTTTTAATTTCCAGAAACTGTACTGTTTATTAAAATATATATATATATATATATATATATATATACACTGTGTGTGTGTGTGTACATATATATATATATATATATATATATATATCTTTTTTTTCTGTTACATGATACAATCCTGCACTCTATAACCACATTTTTTATATCTTCCAAACCCACGTTGTTTACAATTATATTTAGGGTAATCTGAAAACCTGCACTGTTTAACCTGTTGCCATCCGCGTAACACACATGCGCAGAGGCAAAAGGGTGGGCTTTAACGCTTGCATGCGGTAAATATGGGTCACTGGGCGGCCAATGTCAAAGAGCTCTCAGTAGACGTGTGGTTCGTTTTCTTCCAAATTAATATTCGGACACATTTTCTGTTATTTGCAGATTCGGATATATCCGAATACCCAAATTGCAATATAAACAAATTTTACCGAATGCTCCGAATAACTAAACAAAATATGTCCAAATTTCGGAAATTCAGAATGAAATTCGAATCAAATTTTACATCGAACTCCAGTTGAATTACTGAAATCAAAGGCTGTGTGTGTTATTAGAGTGCCATTTTGAAATAATGCTGTTTTTGTTAAGCCAAAGGTGATTTAAAGAGTCGTAATCATGCGATGAAGATTTTTATTTTGTTTGTTCACTTTGCCACATTTGAGTAAAAAAAAAAAAAAATCTAAAGTTTTCGTTTGGAACAATTCAAAATTTATCGATTTGAACGCTTCGAAACGAAAGAAATCGGTAATTTCGAAGAAAATTCGAAAAAGACACAAACTGAATTCCGAATACGAATCCTGAATACAAATTTAACTAATGAACCGAATTTAACGAAACGAAATAACTAGTTTAACGAATCGAAATCAAACAAATATTTTCGTCATGTACATGTCTAGCTCTTGGTTCCCTGTTAATGATCTGTAGCTCTTGATCATGTGACTACTGTGATAACCAATCACAGTGGTCACATGATCACCAATCCTTCTCATGACGTTCCAAACTTTTCAAAGGGATGCAGGCTGGTCAGGTGGGAAGGTGTTACACCCCCCCCCCCCCCCTGAACTCATGGTGTGCAAATTCCTACAGCTCCAATTTTTTTTTAAAGTAGCTACAGCCTGAGTAAAAAAGGCTGTCCACTGCCAGCATGCTGTAAAAAAAAAAAGACCCTTGCTTTCTGTGTGCAAGCAGTGGTCTCTCTGCTAAGGGCTGACACACCTCCTGTTGAGTCAAACCTATAGCTCCACAATCTACAGAGAGTGTGAGCTTTGCTGGCTGCAGAGCTATAGGTCTGACTCAGCAGAGGGTGGGCCAGACCTCTGCAGAGAGATCCCTGCTTCCACACCTCAACAGAGAGTGTGGGCTTTGCTGGCTGCAGAACTACAGGTCTGGCTCAGCAGAGGTTGGGCCAGGCCTCTATAGAGAGATCTCTGCTTCCACACCTCAACAGAGAGTGTGGGCTTTGCTGGCTTCAGAGCTACAGGTCTGGCTCAGCAGAGGTTGGACCAGGCCTCTATAGAGAGATCTCTGCTTCCACACTTCAACAGGGAGTGTGGGAATTGCTGGCTGCAGAGCTACAGGTCTGGCACAGCAGAGGTTGGGCCAGGCCTCTGCAGAGAGATCTCTGCTTTCACGCCTCAGCAGGGAGTGTGGGCTTTGCCGGCTGCAGAGCTATAGGTCTGACTCAACAAATGGTGTGTCAGACCTCTGCAGAGAGATCTCTGCTTCCACACCTCTGTGCAGGGTGGCCACTGCTTCTGCAAAGAGCAAGGGTCCCACACTGCAGCTTGCTGGCAGGGGACAGGCTTTTCTTCTTAGGATGAGGCTGCTTTCAAAAGAAAACAAACTGTTAGACCTTGTACACCTTTTTTTAAGATGCACCTAAAATGTATTCAGCCAATTCGGAAAGTTCAGTTGAGCGGTAATGGCAAATTTTTATGATTTACAGAAAATGTGTATGACATTTAGAAAAACCCGACCTGTAACTACAAGATTGTATGACATGGAGAATGCATGCTCTGTTTGGTATCCTGAAACCACACTCCAATTATCTATCGCTTTACCGTGTCCTGAAAGCCTGCACTGGTAAACAACTCTTCACAATGTCCAGAAAATCTGTTTAACACAATTATAAGACACCCTTAATATATGTCCTGTTTATCCACACACCGTGATGGGATTCGAATCCTGCCCTGTATAGCCAGATATCTGAAAGACATATGTGCTGTATATCATGAAAACCTGCTCTACCTGGCCTAAATCCTACCATGATAACTACATCTGCTGAGTTAAAAGCCTACTATGTTTAAGCAAATCCCAGCCTGAAAACATGCCTGGTTTAAACCTGAAAGCCAAGCTAATTAAATGTTACTTGGTGTGCTTTGTGTATTTCTTCCAGATCTGTGCAGTAATCCACTGTGAAACCTTTCCTTCCTGTAATAAAGACTGTTCACGTCTGCTCTCTCTCCTTGTGCAGGTTGACTGGTCTTGTCTCCGCCCCCTCCAGTAGTTTTCTACAGAAATACTGTAGGGGTGGAGCCTGCTTGGCCCCTCCCAAAGCTCTTCTCTCTCCCAGTTGCAGATTTATGCTGAATTCCTGTGCTGTATGTCCAAATGCATCCATGTGCATGATCCCATAGAATGGTGCATTTATTCCAGCCATTCTCCACCATGGTTCCATGGAACTCTAGGGTTCCTCCAGAGTTTGTTAGTGGTTCTTTGAGTGGTAGCTGACTGACCTTCCATTTCACGGTGTCTGTGTGGTTTGGGGGCCAACATCACTTGGCGGAGTCATCAGCATGATACCAATGACCTTTTTAGCTGGCGTTGGCATTCTACTTACCACTGTAAAGGGGGCATTCTTCCCACCGACCACCAATGTAAGGGACATTCTTTCCACTGACCACCAATGCAAAGGGCATTCTTCTCAATGACCACCAATGTAAGAAGCATTCTTCCCACTCATCACCAAAGCAAGGGGCATCCATCCTACTGACTACCAATCTAAGGGTCATTCTTCCCACCGATCACCAATGTAAGGAGCATTCTTCCCACTGACCACCAATGTAAGGAGCATTCTTCCCACTGACCACCAATATTAGGGGTATTCTTCCCACTGACAGCAATGCAAGGAGCATTCTTCTCACAGACCACCAATGCATGGGGCATTCTTCCTACTGACCACCAATGTAAGGAGCATTCTTCCCACTCACCACCAATGGAAGTGGCATCCTTCCCTCTGACCACCAATGTAAGGAGCATCCTTCCCTCTGACTACCAATGTAAGGAACATTCTTCCCACTCACCACCAATGAATTGGTTTTATCAGGGGTTCTACGAGACCTGAAAATTATTTCAAGGGTTCCTCTGGAGTAAAATGGTTGAGAAAGGCAGATTTAGACTGTTGCATCTCTTTTATTTACAGCAGTAGCTTCAACCTGAAAAACTGCAACATTGCATAACAGATCCTCTTTATCATTAATAAAACCAAGTCCCCAGGCATGATGCACAGAAACCATTTATTTATTTATTGGGCAATGTCTCCAGCTGGTTTCAGGATCCTGTCCATTCGTAGATGCATTAGTGAGTGTAGTGCAGTGGTTCTCAACTCCTGTCCTCGGGACCCACCAACAGGCCAGATTTTAAGTATTACCTTGGGGAGATGCAGACTAGAATACTGCAATCACTGAGCAGCAAATGATATCACTTGTGATGCATTTCAGTTATCCTGCAAACCTGGCCTGTTAGTGGGTCCCGAAGACCGGAGTTGAGAACCACTGGTGTAGTGTATAGGCCGGTTTAAGTCATAGCTGCCAAGCATTGAATGTTCCGCTGAAAGTTGTGTCTGTAAAGAGAGAAGCTCTTACTAATACTGTAATCATACCGCAAACCTGGCGAGAGAGGAAATCAAGACATAGACCAGAATAACCTGTTACTATGAGCAACATTGATTTTTGCCATTTAGTCTGGACAGTACGAGACAGTCTGTGGAATGCATAGGCAGGCCGTGCCCGCTGTCAGGGGTCTGCTGGATAACATGGCTCTCTGATGGACCACTGGATTAAAGCTGAACTCTAGGCTATTGGCTAAATGCATTGCAGACATGCAGATGTGTAGTTTGTTTTATCAAAATATTTACTGATCTGTTAAGTCATTCCAAACAGAATGACCATGTTGGAGATACGATTTTTTCTCCATTGACACGGCTTGGTCACCTCCCGGGCCAACACCAACCAGCTAAATGCATCACTGAAATGCAGATACGTACATGGACTGTTTTATTGAAATACACTATATTGTAAAAATGATTGGGACGCTTGCCTTTACACGCACATGAATTTTAATTGCATCCCAGTATTAGCCCATAGGGTTCAATATAGAGTTGGCCCACTCTTCGCAGATATAACAGCTTCAGCTCTTCTGAGAAGGCTGTCCACAAGGTTTAGGAGTGTCTATGGGAATGTTTGACCATTCTTCCAGAAGAGCATTTGTGAAGTCAGGCACTGATGTTGGACGAGAAGCCCTGGTTCGCAGTCTCCGCGCTAATTCACCCCGAAGGTGTTCTATTGGGTTGAGTAAAGGACTCTGTACAGACCAGTCAAGTTCCTCCCCCCCAACTCCCTCATCCATGTCTTTATGTACCTTACTTTGTGCATTGGTCTAAATCATTTGGTGGAGGGGGGATTGTGGTGTGGGGTTGTTTTTCAGGGGTTGGGTTTGGCCCCTTAGTTACAGTGAAGGGAACTCTTAAAGTGTTAGCATACCAAGACATTTTGGACAATTTCATGCTCCAAACTATGTGGGAACAGTTTGGGGATGGTCCCTTCCTGTTCCAACATAAAGACATGGATGAGCAAGTTTGGGGTGGAGGAACTTCACTGGCCTGACCTCACAAATGTGCTTCTGGAAGAATGGTCAAACATTCCCATAGACACTCCTAAACCTTGTGGACAGTTTTCTCAGAAGAGCTGAAGCTGTTATAGCTGCAAAGGGTGGGCCAATTCAATATTAAACCCTACAGACTGAGATACCATTAAGATTCATTTGCATGTATAGGTAGGTGTCCCAATACTTTTGGCAAAGTTGGGAGCATGATATTGTCCAAAATGTCTTGGCATGTTGACGTCTTTAGAGTTCCCTTCACTGGAACCAAGGGGCCAAGCCCAACCCCTGAAAAACAACCCCACACCATAATCCCCCGTCCACCAAAAGCAAGGTCCATAAAGACATGGATGAGCTAGTTAGGGGCGGGGGAACTTGACTGGCCTGCACAGAGTCCTGACCTCAGCCTGAATATAACATTTTTGGGATGAATTCGAGTGGATACTCTGAGCCATGCCTTCTCATCCAAATTCAGTGCCTGATGGCTGGGATGCCATTAAAGTTCATGTGCGTGGAAAGGCAGGTGTCACAATACTTTTGACAATATAGTGTATATTGTCAACAGAGGGAATGACTACGTTGGTGACATTACTTTTTCTCCACTGCTTTTAAGTGATATAGCTTGGTCACCAAGTGGCCCTTCCAGGTGACCTCATCAATCTGATGAGGTCATCCCTCTCTTCTTCAATCGGCAAGCTAGGAATGTTAAATTGAACAACCTAATTGGTTCACAATGCCAACCCTGCCTCTACCAGTGGGCTGTGCAGGTGATTACAGGAGGCTGAGATGGAGACAAGGTGCAGGCACTCATACTAGCTAATAGCATTGGGCTTGTGCATGTTCGGATCAAGCCCAATAGGAAGCATTGCATACCTCTGCCCGGGAGGGGGTGCCGGATTAACGATAGCGTGCCACACTGAAATGTATTTCATGGTTGCATCAAGTGGTGCCAGTGTAAATGCTGCTCCGTTGATGTCAGTGGGAGGAAGAAAATGCCTCTTTGTTGGTGTCAGTGGGAGGAAGAAAATGCCTCTTTGTTGGTGTCAGTGGGAGGAAGAAAATGCCTCTTTGTTGGTGTCAATGGGAGGAAGAAAATGCCTCTGATTTGGTGTCAGTGGGAGAAAGAAAATGCCTCTGATTTGGTGTCAGTGGGAGGAAGAAAATGCCTCTGATGTGGTGTCAGTGGGAGAAAGAAAATGCCTCTGATTTGGTGTCAGTGGGAGGAAGAAAATGCCTCTGATTTGGTGTCAGTGGGAGGAAGAAAATGCCTCTGATTTGGTGTCAGTGGGAGGAAGAAAATGCCTCTGGTTTGGTGTCAGTGGAAGGAAAAATTACCACTGTGTCAGTGTCATTTAGAGGAAGAAATTTCATTCCCTTGGTGTCAGTGGGAGTACAAAATGCCTCCAAAATGATCCTCAAAATGCCGCTGTGTTGGTATCAATGGGAGGAAAATAAGACGCTATGTCTGTATGAGTGGGAGGAAGAAAATACCTCTGTGACAGTATCACTGGTAGGGAAAATTGCCACTGTGGTGGTGTCAGCCCAAGGAAGATTGCCTTGGAATCCATGTCTGTGTGATGAAGAAGGAAAACTAAGTTGGGGCTCTTTGAGGTGCACTGAACTAAGGGGAACCCTGTGTGGCTGTAGAATAAGGAGGGGGCTAAAGGGCATTAAGGGAAGGTAGGTAGGCTTAGGAGCATTTGGGATCTTTCAGAGGTAGAGAGGAGCTCTGGGGCTGAGTTGCTCCCTCCGCCCAGTGTACTTGCAACTCTTTTAGACCTTCTCATTGAGGTTCCCTCTTGTGAATGAAGGTAGCTTCTCTTTCTTCCCCTCTCTGGTCATGAGCGCTAGCCTCCACCCAGAGTAGACTGCCATTGGAGAAAGGAAAGTGCAGAATCCTCCCTCCAACAGCTATCCCGGCCCCTGGTCTACCTGACCCTGTAGTGACTCCTACCCATTAGCAAGAAGCTGGAGAACTGAGCAGATGGGTCAATGAGCCGGCAACCTAAGCAAAAAGTCGGTATATCTGGGCAAAAGCTGGGAAGTTCCCAAATATGCCCGCTACATAGAACACATCCGATACTGTTTGAGCTGTAAAAGCAGTCATTCAGTTGTTGCAATAGATATAAATGAAATTAAAGATTTCCAGGCCCTACAGGTCGGAGTATGAGCCAGGGATGCCATGTAGTATCTGCAGTTGGGACTGCATTGATTTTTCACCCCTATCCAATCTACAGCCTCACTAGATTATTCTATAGGCATTCACATTACAATATTCACGCTTACCAGCCTGGAGCCATTTGAAGCGCGGGCCCTCATTCACACAAGCAGTGTGTAGCTGTATTAATATGTAATATATTAAAAATAGGCTTAGCAATATTTAGCGTCTTTCCCATGGACTACAGCTGCAAGCTTTTATGTGCTTCTCAGACTTATACAGAAAAAAGAGTACAATGTAAGTTTATTTGTTAGGAAATGGAAAATGATCTAATTTGTAAACTGATCTAAATTGAGGATGTAAAAATCTATGAACCGGAGTAGAAAAATGTAAAAATTCTTAGGCAAAAAAGCACCTTCGGCCCTCTTTCCACGTATTTCAACATATTCAGGAAAATAACCTGTAGAATAGTATAAAGATATACAGAAAAAAAAACATAATAATACATACAGTATATATCCACTTGACTTCCAGAAGATTTACCCCCCTTCCTGACCAGGCCATTTTTTGCGATACGGCACTGCGTTTCTTTAACTGATAATTGCGCCGCCATGCAGCGCTGTACCCAAATAACATATATGTGATTTTTTCCTACAAATAGAGCTTTCTTTTGGTGGTAGCTGAACACCACCACCACCCAACTAAACAAAAAAAGAATGACAATTTTGAAAAAAAAAACATTCTTTTTACTTTCTGCTATAAAACATATCCATTAATTAAAAAAAAAACATTTATAAATGTAGGCCAATATGTATTCTGCTACATGTTTTTGGTAAAACAAAAAATCTCAATTATTGATAGTTTGCGCAAAAGTTACAGTGACTAAAAACTACGGTAATATATACTGGAATTTTTATTTATTTTTTATTTTTTACACTTTGTAATGGTGGCAATAAGTGACTGCGATATTGCTGTGGTCAATCAGACACTAACTGACACTTTTGACACTTTGTGGGAACCAGTGACACTAATACAGTGATCAGTGCTAAAAATATGCACCGTCTCTGTACTAATGACACTGACTCGGAAGTGGTTAAACATCTAGGGCAATCATAGGGTTGACTGTGTGCCTAGCGTTTGTTTTTGTGTACTGTGTGAGGTGCTTTTACTAAGGGACGTGATGGATTTTATTCCCCTTGGCAGGGACTAAAAATCCATCACTTCCCCCTGTCAGAACGGTTCACTGCTTTTTTTACAGAGGCAGAGCTCATTTCTGAGTCTCTGCCAGGGGCTTGGCGGGTGCCGGTGGACATCCAGTGCTCGGCACCCGCAGATCGGCTTCTGCTGTGAGTAATCACAGCAGGAGTGGCCCCCCTGCAGTGGCATGCATGTGTAACCCCTAGGTGGTAGTGCATAATCACATATATATATAAGTGATTCTGCGCAGTAGGGATGCCCAGTAGCAGTATATCTGCTATAGGGTGGTCCTTAAAGCGGAGTTCCCAGAATTTTTTTTTTACATCATTCAAATCCTTTGCCTATATAGACTTACCTTTGAAGGAAAAAAAATGTTATACTCACCCTAAGTTGCTTGTTGCTAGGTGGTCTCTGTAATCTGCCCCTATTAGGTCCTAGGCTCTACTCCTCACTTCCTGCTTCCCCTGGCCTCCTGGGAGATGTGACTCATCATTTCCCAGGAGTCAGTGGGCTTCCCTGTACTGTAGAATCGTGTTATTTCCAGACAGGAAATGATGCAATTTAAGGCGGACCGAGATCGAGGAGTGCATGATGGTTACCTGCCATGCACCTCTTTCAGGAAGAGATGCCAGGAGACTACGGGTGGCTTCTGATGCCCTCACCTAAAATGGAAAAGTCCAGCAGTGAGAGAAACAAAATTTGGGGTTAATTAATACATGGAATTACTAGGCGGTTTGAAATTAAGGAAACAAAATGTTACATCTATTTAGTATTAAAAGGGTGGATGCCAAAAAAAACATTCTGGGTGGAACTCCGCTTTAAGTGGATATTTAATGCCTCTACACTTTTTTGTTAAAGCATTCTAATACATTCTTATATACTATCTAGACAAAAGTTGGTGGACACCCAGCCATCACACATATATGAACTTGTTGGATAGTTGGCCCCCTTTGCATTTACTGTATAACAGCCTGCACCCTACTGGGAAGGCTTTCCAAAAGATTTTGGAATTTATCTATGAGAATTTGTGCCCATTGAGCCAAAAGAGAATTTGTGAGATCGGGTACTGAGGTTGGATGGGAAGACCTGGCTCACAATTGGTGCTCTAATTCATCTCAAAGTTGTTCATTAGAGTTGAGGTCATTTGTGAGATCAGGTACTGATGTTGGAGGAGAAGACCTCACAATTAGAGTTGAGTGAACCCCCGGATGTTCGGGTTCGGTGAGTTCGGCCGAACTTTGGAAAAAAGTCCAGGTTCGGTACCGAACTTGACCCGAACTTTACGCCGAACCCCATTGAGTTCAATGGGGACCCGAACTTTTCGGCACAAAAATTACTGTAAAAGAGTCCTGGAAAGTGCTAGAGGGCTGCAAAATGCAGCAACAGCAGGAACCTGACCCTATAGGAGTAGGCGATGATTTTAGAACAATAATCTGTCCCTTACAGCAGCAGCAGGAAGCTCTCCCTTTAGAAATAGAAGATGATTTTAGAACAATAATCTGTCTCTCTAAGCAGTAGACTCTACCTAGTCCAGAATCAGATCGTTCTGTAATGCATGATGAGATCTGCAATCTGTCCCTAAAAACAGTAGTAGTAGTAATCTCTACCTATCTATCTATCTGCAATCTGTCCCTCACAGCGCCGGCAGCATCCTCTCCCTACACTACCCAGAGAGCATGTGATATGCAGCACTGTGACTCCAGCCTCATATAGAGGCTGGGTCACATGATGCACTGGCCAATTACAGCCATGCCATTAGTAGGCATGGCTGTGATGGCTTCTAGGGAAAAGCAGTGAAACGCTTGTTGATTGGCTGCCCTGCAGCTATTCAACATGCGTGATCAAATACCCAAACCCAGAACCCGAACGCAAACTTTTTTTCAAATGTCCGGGTTCGGGTCCGGGTTACGGACACCCCAAAGTTCGGTACTCAACTCTACTCACAATTGGTGTTCCAATTTTTTCCAAAGGTGTTCAGTAGTGGTGAGGTCAGGGCTTTATGCAGGGGTTCCTCTACACCAAACTCATCAAACCAGGTCTTTATGGGGCTGGTTTTGTACACGGGGGCACAGTCCTGGTGGAACAGAAAAGGACCTTCACCAACCTTGCCATCCATTCATCTTTATATCTCTATTAATCTGGTTATCAATCCATCTCTCTTGCCATCTACAGTATGTAACTATACTATACATATATTTAATATTAAGTCGTATAGTGAGTCTTTTTTGGTCCACCATATCTGCTCTAACGATGTGTCAGATGTGTTTATACTCTCAGTGATGTATGTAGGTTATATGTGTCAATGTGTCATCGTCATTCTTAAGCACAAACATTGGCATATGTTCCAGCTGACCTATGGTCACCCTCCACATGCACAGCTCCTTTCCTGGCTATTACCGAACATTATTTGTTTACATCCATGTTTATGGTGAAATCTGACATTTCTTTTTAATTATTGTTTTTGCGGGAACAGCAGGCAGGCCGAAAGCAGAGGTGAGGAAGATGAAAGGGTCACTCCACTAAAAGCTGAGATATTGGTTACAAGAGACAGTCACTGAGTATGACACTGACATGGTATATCTCTTATTTCTTTCCTTTCTTTCTTTTTCCTTCTTCCTCTTCTTTCTTCTTCCTCTTCTTTTTTCTTTCTTCTTCTTCCTCTTCCTTTTTCTTTTGTCTTCCTTCTTCCTCTTCTTTCTTCTTCCTCTACCTCTTCATATTTCTTCTTCCTCTGTGTTCTTCTTTTTTCTTACTACTTCCTTCTTCCTCTTCTATTTTCTTCCTTCGTCTTCCTCATTTTCTTTCTTCTTCCTCTTCTTCTTCATCTTCCTTCTTCCTCTTTTTTCTTCTTTTTTCTTACTACTTCCTTCTTCCTCTTCTGTCTTCTTCCTTCTTCCTTTTCTTTCTTCGTCTTCCTCCTCTTCTTTCTTCTTCCTCTTCCTCTTCTTTTTTCTTTCTTCCTCCTTCTTCCTCTTCTTTCTTCTTCCTCTTCTTTCTTATTTTCTTCCTCTTCCCTTTTATTTTGTCTTCCTTCTTCCTCTTCTTTTCATCTTCCTTCTTCCTCTTCTTTCTTCGTCTTCCTCCTCTTCTCTCTTCTTCCTCTTCTTTATTCATCTTCTTCCTCTTCTATCTTCTTCCTTCCTCCTCTTCTTTCTTCTTTTTCTTCTTTCTTCTTCTTCCTCTTCTGTTTTCTTTTTTCTCTTTTTTCTTCTTTCTTCTTCCTTCTTCCTCTTCTTCCTCTTCTTTCTTCTTCCGCTTCTTGCTCTTTTTTCTTCCCCCTTAATGTTGGGTGGTACAAAGACAGAAATCCAATAAGTAGGTCTGATTGCTGAAGTCAACAAAATGTAAGACATTTACTGTTGCAGATCACTTGTATCCACCTGAAATATGACTGAAATCTTGTTTTGTCTTTAAAGTATACGTTGTTGGACACATCAATGAAAGTTCTTGCCTGCCTCTGTTCTGGACATACTTAGACAGTCATTTATTGAAATGACTTTAAGGTGGACCTAACATCAGATATGCTTTAACATGCTAAGTGCAGCGTGTTGCGTACGTGTAAATGTAACACTGAGTACTGCTTTTATCAATGCCTCCAACTACTTTTCTCTCCAGAAGGATGGACCCATTTTTGTTCAGGCTTCATCCAAGGTCACCATCTTTTTTCTGGACTGAGATGCCAGCTGAGAGATGACATGGTCATTTACAGTAATTCCTGATTTCTCTGCAGTTCTTGGTTGTTGTCATAAATGTCTGACACAGATCAACCCTTTGCGGCAACCTCTCAACTTTTGACTTGCTACAAAGTTACAATGTACAGTCTGATCACTGGGAGAGGAGACTGAGGAAATACTTCCTCCTGACTTCAAAATACTGATGACATCACCCCAGCCTAGGCAAAGTCACTAGACTGGAGCTTAAAGTGTTACTAAACCTAAACAATGTTTTTCACCTTAATGCATTGTTTGCATTAAGTTAAAAAACTTTTTAAATTTCCCTGTGTCCCCTTCCCCTGTAAGAACAGTAAGAGAGGGGAGAAGAGATCAGCGCTGTGCACGGCTGCATCTATTCTCCCTTTCCCTTCTCTTTGAACAGCATTCGAGAAGCAGCAAAAGCCATTGGCTCTTGCTGCTGTCAATCAAATACAGTGAAGAGGAAGTCGGGGGCGGGCCTAAGTTTTGCTGTGTAAGTCTACGGAGCGCGGCTCTATAGATACACAGGTCATAAGCGTGCGGACAATGTTTGCACCCATAGCAAGCGGCTGGCTATGGTGGACATAAAAAGAAGAGGAGGAGCCAAGATCGCCACCAGGGACCCCAGAAAAGGAGGATTGGGGCCACTCTGTGCAATACCACTGCACAGAGCAGGGAAGTATAACATGTTTGTTATTTTAATTTTTTTTAAAAACTGAGTTTAGTAACATTTTAAGGATGACTTTTTAATTATAAAAGCAGGAATGTTTTTGAATGATGATACTGTTGCTGTATATGGGAACATGTCAGGAATTATTCAGGCAGACTTATAAAATTACTGAAAGGTCCAATATACATTGAAAGAAAGTGCTAAGGTTCAGCTTCTTCAATAACTTGCTCTGTCCAAGTGTTGTAAAAAAAATAGAAATAGCATAGAGCCAATCACAGAAAAAGCGATGTCTGGGGGCGTTCTGTACAGTGTGCACATCTCCCCTGTATTGCCATGAGGGCAAGGAAGTGACAGTTTAACCTTTATTGACAGTTATAAAAAAAAAACTCCGTTAAAAATTAAATTTAGAGTTAATTTTTTTAGCATTAAGTTTCAAAATATCTTGTGTAGCAATGATGCTTTTTTTTTTAAAGGGTAACTCCACTTTCGTGGGGGGAAAAAATAACAAATAAAGAAAACATAATATAGTGTGTACAATTGTGACACAAGTCATATTGTAATTGATTGTTATTAAAAATTACCTTTCCTTTTCAATCTGCAGCCGCTGTCATTTTCTATAAATGCCATGCAACATGGCTACCTGGAGTTGTTCTGTACACAGAGTGTGTACTGACCACTCCCCAGAAACATAATTTCCTTCTTGTGTGATTGGCTCACCAATTTTCCCAGAAGTCTGCAAGATTCAAGTCAGATTTCAGGCATCCCCTGCAACAAAAATACAATTTTTGGTGAGATGCTCCCAATAGGAACATGTCTAAAGGGATGCAGGCCCAGCAGATTTCCTCATTAGTGCACTGCTGCTAGGAAGTTGCTTAGCTTGACGCGTTTTGTTGAATACGGCGGCGCTATCAAAAGCTGATAATAATTTAAAAAGGCTTATTATATATTACTGGCACTTTAGAGTGTTAAGTTTGAAAGGTTATAGGGGCAGATCTGCGCTGTTTATTATTTTCATTGCATGTTTGGTCCCTTTACAGAGCAGCAGGTCAATATTTTTTAGATTTGTTTAAAGCATACTTATTTAAACACTCCTATGTATTTGGCACGAGTGTACACGCATATAAGTGCTCTGCTGCCGCCACAGCTGACTGATAATTATGAAACCACTCCCACTTAAGACCCCTTTCACACTTGTGTGACGTGAATTTCCCGCGATTTTGCCACGATTTGGGATCAGTACGACTTTGGTCCGACTTTATTGCAACTTTGGCACAATGAAAACATAATACAAAGTCGTACAGAAATAGTACAGAAATGCGTTCTATATTATTCAGGTGCGATTTGCATGAGACTTTGAGGGTTTAACATTGAAGTCTATGGACCTCAAGTTGCATCAAAGTTGGACCAAAGTAATGCAGGGACTATTTTGAAGTCGGCGCGACTTGAAGTCGTACAGATATGAATGGAACTCATTGGAAATCATGGGGAGCAACTTTGCAGTCCCAAGTCGCAGGACAAGTCGCATAAGTGTGAAAGGGGCCTAACAGAGAGGCACAGAGGTAGAAACAGTGATAAGGCATAGATCACCCATGAGGGAATGTTTTTTCCTTTTCCTTACGCTTTAAAGTGGACTGTTCCTTTAAGCACAGTATGATTAAAAAAAAAAAAAATGTCACATCTCACTAGGATAATGTGATTACACTTTCCATCGCATCTGCTTTGTGCATTATGATGGTTACATCTGGAGGTTTTGCTAGCTCCCGATTGACACATGACCCGACGGAAATTAGAGACGCGGAATATTACACAGATCTATAAAGGTCATTGACGATGTCGTATCACTTCCCCCCCGCTCCGCCAACTACAACTCTGTATTGCTGCATTATGGATTGTTGTCTGACTTTCCACATGAGAAAAAGTATTTTTTTTTAAAGGATAAGTGCAATTTAAAAATAAAGTGCACTTATCCTTTTTGCCCCCTTCTTCTGACCCAATCTAACCCCCTCGCCCCCTCCCCCCCCCTTCACAGATGCATGCTTACTGCTTACTGATATGAATGTAGCGTATGTTGCGCAGGCATGCATGAGCCCTATAACGTAAACTTTTAAATGTTTTTTTTATAGTTTTTTTGCCGTCTCAAAAAAGCGCATTGTTAAAAAGAAAGTAACAGAATCATATAGGGGCTCATTCACACATGCAGCCAGAGAGTGGTAAAAATAGGTGGAGCTGTGGTTTTACTGTCCCCTGACCGCCCCCCCCCCCCTTAGTCTAACTGAAAATGGATTTTCACCCTTTAAAACAAGTTTCTTCCTCTCAATCCACCCCCTCTGCTACGCAAATATCCTTTATTTTCGTTTACTTTTTTTATTCATTAAATAGGCTTAAGCCCACCACCTGTCCTCTCTAACTGCCTAGGAGAATGATGTCAGTGCCCCGGTTCCTCCTGGGATATGTGATGTGCATATCCCAAGAGGCACTGGAAGCACTTAAGTCATTCCATTCATTAAAGGAGGAGGAGGCGAGCCTAGCGGCACATCATTGGGACTATCTCTGAACCCCAAAGAGCTGGCAGCCTCCCAATGATATCATAGGGGAATGTGACAGTTTGGATGTGGTAGCTGCAGAGAAAAGAACCTTGTAGGACAACATTGGATCCACTGGGTGGATGAGTATGTTTTTTGTTTACTCATTAGTAAATAGGTTTCGGCCCACCACCCATCCTCTGACCACCTAGGAGAATGAGTTCAGTGCCTCTGGTGCCTCCTGGGATATGTGATGTGTATATATACCAGGAGGCACTGGGAGCACTAAAGTCATTCCATTCACTAAAGGATGAAGGGGGTGGACCTAGTGTCACATCATTGGGAGGTTCCGCCTGAACCCCTAGAGAGCCAGCAGCCTCCCGATGACGTCACATACTTAAAAAGCCTTCACTGGACCCAACCAATCCTAACAACCTACGCCCCATCTCCTTGCTCCCCTTTTTATCCAAATTCCTTGAACTTCTAGTCTACAACCGACTGAGCAACCACCTTGCCGAGAATAGCCTTCTTGATCCTCTTCAGTCTGGATTTCGTCCTCAACACTCCACAGAAACTGCTCTTCTAAAACTAACAAACGATCTACTAACAGCCAAAACCAATGGACACTATTCTGTACTCCTACTCTTGGACCTTTCTGCTGCCTTTGATACCGTTGACCACCCCCTCCTCCTCCAAAAACTCCATTCCACTGGTCTTCGTGACTGTACTCTTCGATGGCACCTTTAGCGTTACTTACAACTTTACTTCCTCCTCTCTTCTTCCTTTCTCTGTTGGGGTCCCCCAAGGTTCTGTTCTTGGACCGCTCCTATTTTCAATCTACACCTCCTCCCTGGGTCAGCTGATAGCCTCCCATGGCTTCCAATACCATCTGTATGCTGATGACACCCAAATCTATCTCTCTACCCCTCAGCTCACTCCCTCGGTCACCTCACGTATCACTAATTTACTAAAAGATATAGCGGTCTGGATGTCACACCACTTCCTCAAACTTAATCTATCCAAAACCGAACTTATCATTTTTCCTCCACCATGTGCCCCTTCCCCCAATCTCTCTGTCATAATTGATGGCACAACTATCAGCCCATCCCCACATGCCAAGGTCCTAGGCGTAGTCATGGACTCTGAACTCTCCTTTAAGCCCCACATCCAATCACTGTCCAAATCTTGCCGCCTCAACCTCCGCAACATCTCAAAAATACGCCCCTTTCTAACCAATGACACAACAAACAGTAACCAATCTTTCCCCGCATAAAAACTCTACAACGCCTCCAACTCCGCCGTTCTAAACCTGTCACTAACCTACACCCCGAATTTCCTCTCAAGTCTCAGGTACTGATGCGGATCCTGGAACCGTACACCCCTACCCGACTATCAACACGGTAGTTAATACTGTCTCTCTAACCCCCTTCCCCGTGTACCACCTCCTTTTTACTATTCAAGCCAAAACCTATCTAATTCAAACTCCTTCACCACACTGTAGGTCTGGCGATATAGAAAATCATTTAATCACTATGCACTCCACTGGCTCCCTCACTCGACTCCCCATCTCTCTATCTAAACCCACAGTAGTCGT
>BLSH010378576.1:1028383-1051530 GCA_018402905.1 Glandirana rugosa | reverse complement strand
TGACTGTACTCTTCAATGGTTCTCTTCCTACTTATCTAATTGCACCTTTAGCATTACTTACAACTCTACTTCCTCCTCTCCTCTTCCTTTCTCTGTTGGGGTCCCCCAAGGTTCTGTTCTTGGACCGCTCCTATTTTCAATCTACACCTCCTCCCTGGGTCAGCTGATAGCCTCCCATGGCTTCCAATACCATCTGTATGCTGATGACACCCAAATCTATCTCTCTACCCCTCAGCTCACTCCCTCGGTCACCTCACGTATCACTAATTTACTAAAAGATATAGCGGTCTGGATGTCACACCACTTCCTCAAACTTAATCTATCCAAAACCGAACTTATCATTTTTCCTCCACCATGTGCCCCTTCCCCCAATCTCTCTGTCATAATTGATGGCACAACTATCAGCCCATCCCCACATGCCAAGGTCCTAGGCGTAGTCATGGACTCTGAACTCTCCTTTAAGCCCCACATCCAATCACTGTCCAAATCTTGCCGCCTCAACCTCCGCAACATCTCAAAAATACGCCCCTTTCTAACCAATGACACAACAAAGCTCTTAATTCACTCTCTGGTCATCTCTCGCCTCGACTACTGCAACTCCCTTCTCAATGGCTTACCTCTACATAGGCTATCCCCCCTTTAATCCATCATGAATGCTTTTGCCAGACTCATCCACCTTACCAATCGCTCTGTGTCTGCTACTCCTCTCTGTCAATCACTCCACTGGCTCCCGCTCACCCAAAGAATTAAGTTCAAAATACTCACAACAACCTACAAAGCCATCCACAATTTAGCCCTCAGCTATATCACCAGCCTAGTCTCGAAATACCAACCTAATTGTTCTCTTTGTTCCTCTCAAGACCTCCTGCTCTCTAGCTCCCTCGTCACCTCCTCCTTTGCTCGCCTCCACGACTTTTCCAGAGCCTCTCCAATCCTATGGAACTCCTTACCCCAACCTGTCCGAGTATCTCCTACTCTGCTAGCTTTTAGACGATCCCTGAAAACCCTCCTCTTCAGAGAAGCCTATTCTACCCACACCTAACAAATGTATTTTCATTTTCTTCATCAATTCATCCCCCACAGTTATTACCTTTTGTTTCACGTGACCCTCCCTTCTAGATTGTAAGCTCTAACGAGCAGGGCCCTCCGATTCCTCCTGTATTGTATTGTATTTTAACTGTACTGTCTGCCCTCATATTGTAAAGTGCAGCTATATAAATCCTGTATAATAATAATAATAATAATAATATGGTGGCATGGGATCCAAGCAGTGGCTGCAAAGAAGATCTCTGCAGGACAACGCTGGGTCCAGTACGGGAGGGCTGGCTGTACTGCTTTATCAGCGGCCCTACCCATGGTGTTAGTCTGTCGGAATTGGATTATTGGAACATTTTCATTCAGGTCCGCCAAGTTGAGAAGGTGACATATTACCTAACAGCTGCCTGCCAATTGCCCTCTTCACTGTGGGTCATGACTTCAACCATGTGGCCATGTCAGGTCAATGATGAAACCCAGCTTGCAAAAATCCTTATTTCTTATTTTTTTGTCAGCCAAACACAGCCCATGCTTATATACTGTATATTACTTTGTTATTAGAAAAAAAGACAAAGCTATTACCAAATCAATAGGCCCTTAAAAGAAATATAAAAATTTCTCTCCTCCATAGGTATGTATAGGTGTGAAAGCTGAACAGGTTGATAGCCATCATCTCACAATTGTGCCGAATCCAACAGCCTACCCATCTGATGAAGCCCTCCATAAGTTATAGACGTGTCCTTGATTTAATCAAAACAAAGTACAAAAAGTTTGAAAACTTTCAGCTTTATTCAAACCAAAAGTATGGTCTGCCAGCTCGTAATATTTTACAGCCTTAGTGCAGTACTGGGCCTTGTTAATTTTGCCGGTCACAGCTCCAGCGCCCCCACGCCACCCGTATTTTCATATTTCCTAGTAAATATTGATGATCCTCCGTGCTTTTCCCCTTCGCATATAAATTTGGCCTTAACGGCTAATTTCCCAAAACTGCTTCCTTTATGCTAGGACTGCGCCTTTTTTTAAGTGCATAATCTAGTGCCTTCATTACGGGGTACAATAAAACATATTTAGCCTAAACTCAGGAACCACTAAAAGCCAACCAAATCCTCCCCGGTCCCTTGAAGTGCATCTTTATAACATGCCGTTTGTATCACTTGCTTTAGAAAAGCAGGTCAGAAGGGGCCTGAGAAACTATGTCTAAAAAAATTCAGAGCAAGGAATTCTTCTTTTTTTTAAACTTAAGTAGAGCTCTCAGTAAGGCTAAATTCATAGTAGATTTCACGTTTGACAACAGCTCTCGAAATTACCTCTGAAGTGGGTCTTATAATGAGAGTCGGCCAAAGCTTTTGTTACCTGATGTAATTCTCTGTGAAAGGGGGATGAAAGCTTTCAGGGGGAGGTGGCCCCATTTATTTATATGTAACTAGACTTGGAATCAGTAGGGGAGGGTCATGCCCGATATTAAAGTGTTATGGGTCTTTGTAGTAGATGCATCTATGCAGGTGGTGATAAAAAGTACGGGCAAAGTCTTAGCTTGCAAAACCATAATAGCAAACCTGCGTGCCTTGTTTTTAGGATCTTGTGACAACTATGTTCCCTCTTCTTCTCCAAGTTCCATAGGCTGGGGGTGGTGACCAGGGATAAGATTGGGTTTTCTCTGAGCTGGGTTCGCTCTGAATTGCTGGCCCAATGAGCCATAGGTGGGGGATCCTCCATCTCACACCTGCATGTACACAAAGGGGATGCTCATGACATCATGGACCTAATAGGGCCACGTGGCCCTATTAGGCCCGTGACCTTGTCCTAATATAGAAAAGGGGGTGCAATCATGTGACAGACACTTAGTTATATGTAAGTAGACTGAGAACCAGTAGATAGGGTCATGAATAAAATTAAAGTGTTATAGGTCTTTGGAATAGATGCATCTATGTAGGTCAGTGGTTCTCAACTCCTATCCTAGGGACCCACTAACAGGCCAGACTTTAAGTATTACCTTGGGGAGATGCAGACTAGAATACTGCAATCACTGATCAACAAATGATATCACCTGTGATGTATTTCAGTTATCTTGCAAACCTGGCCTGTTAGTGGGTCCTGAGGACAGGAGTTGAGAACCACTGATGTAGGTGGTGACTCAAAGTAGATGTAAAGTCTTAGCTTGAAAAACCATAACAGCAAACCTACAAACCTCCCAAAACGTAATTTTTGAAACTTGTGACCACTAGGTCCCATCTTCTCCTCCAAGCTTCAAAGGTTGGGGGTGGTGGCCACAGTAGAGTTGCCACCTCAGCCCATTAAAACCAAACACATATTAATTACACAGGTTCTGTGGCTGATTAAGGTGGTAATTAAACTCACTTGGTGCCTTATCTGCATTAAATTAGCCTCAGAACCTGTGTAATTCATATGTGTTCGGGTTTAAAGGGATGAGGTGGCAACCCTAGGCCAGGGATGAGCTTGGGTTTTCTCCGAATTAGTGGCCCAATGAGCCACAGGTGGGGGATCCTCCGTCTCACACCTGCATGTATACAAAGCGGATGCTCGTGACATCATTAACCTAAGGTCCAAATGGCCCTATTAGGTCCTTGCCCTTGTCCTAATATGGCCTCATGGCCATATAAGGTTAATGATGTTATGAACATCCCCGCCCCTTTGTTGCATGCAGCTATAGATTGGGCAATCTCTCACCCACAGCCCACTGAACCAGTGGTCCCACTTCTTCCCCAAGCTCCACAAGCTGGGGTGGTGACCAAGGATAAGCTTGGGTTTGCTCTGAGCTGTGTTCACTCCAAATTGCTGGCCCAAAGAACCGCAGGTGGGGGATCCTCCGTCCCCCACCTACATATATGCAAAGGGGATGCTCGTGACATCATTGAACTAATATGGCCATATAAGGTCAATGATGTCATGAGCATCCTCACCCCCATGTTACATGCAACTACAGGTTAGGGAATCTCTCGCTCATAGCTCACTGAGCCAACGGGGATGCCATCATGTGAAAGCTTCCCACAGGTTTGGAAAATTTGGATCCAAACTCAGCTCGCCCCTAGTGGTGATTAGATAGAAAGCTTGGTGGCTTCCACTGACATCACAGATTCCAGGAGATCTTTTGCTCCATAGAGACTTGTCTTGCTTAAGCTAAGCATGGGCAGACGGGTATTTTCAGGTAACAACTACACATTAGCATTTACGTTTCATCTGCTGGAATTTTATCTTCCCATCTTTCTCCTTCATCGACACGTTAGGATTTTTTTTACCCACTTGACCTCCAGAAGGTTTTACCCCCCTTCATGTCCAGAGCATTTCTTGCTATTCAGCACTGTGCTACTTTAACTGGCAATTGCGCGGGCATGCAACACTGTACCCAAATAAAATTTATATCATTTTTTTCCGCACAAATCTTTTGGTGGTATTTGATCATCAATGGGGTTTTGTTTTTTTTTTGCGATATATATAAAAAAATACTGAAAATTTTGAAAAAAAAATATTTTCTTAGTTTCTGCAAACAAATAATCTTTCTTTATAAATTTAGGCCAAAATGTATTCTACTACATTGCTTTGGTAAAAAATAACCCGAATCAGTGTACATTATTTAGCCTGTAGGAAAGTTATAGAGTCTACAAACTATATTTGAAAATCGGTCAATCCTGATGTACTGAAGGCCTGTCTCATTTCTTGAGGCCCGAAAATACCAGGACGGTACAAATATCCCCCAAATTACCCCTTTTTTGTTTTATTTTTTTTGTCACTTTTCTTTGTAAAATGAAAAAAATTGTTATTATATAATATATTTTTTTTCACATACTGTCCCCAGTGCAGTACAGCAGCATCACATCACTGGTGCGGTGGTGATCAGCGATACTGACTGGTGACAGTGTGTAAAATAAATAAATCTTTTTTACATTTTTTTTTGTTGCATTCTTTTTACATTTTTTTTTTTTTTTTTTTGCAATTTTTTAAATTTTTTTACAGAGTAGTTCGCACTGCGATCACGTGGTATCTGGGCTGCTCACGCTGGCCCAATACAGTGCACCAAAGATCGATTACTGTTGGGTTTGCAAATGGTTAAATAAAACATTTTTGTTTTAGACACATACCTTAACTTAGACCCAGTAACATCATCACTGGGTTCCAATGCTTCTCTATACAATGCAGGCAGATCCTGACTTGTGGGAGGAGCCAGCAGAATGCTGTACATAGCTTCCTGAAGACATCACAGCTCCCTGCCTCAGTACTCCTGCACCCTCCAAGCTGCTTTAGGTAGTGTTGTTTAGTGGTATATTTATATAAAAAAAAAATGCATAGCTATTTGTCCAGCGAAACTGCTTGTACATTCGCTCTGTGCAAATGGGACAAAAACAAATGTTCTCCTATATCCTCTGCAGCGCAGATGTTATTCATTCTTAAAAAATGAGGGAGAAAATATCTTATTATGGCCAGTAGGTGGAGCTGAGGATCATAGCAAACAAATACTTGTTTCCTGTGATCATCAGCACTCTCTATTGGCCGAAGAGCTGTATTTTCCTAAACCACTTTTTTTTTTTTAATGAACGAATCACATTCAACCTGTAGAAGGAATAGCCTGAGAACATTTGATGTTGCCCCATTTGCTCAGAACAAATGTACCAGATATTATTAATTTAACTATTTTAATTAAAGTGTTACTAAACCCAGGAGCCTGCATTCACTATATCTGGTCTCCCACAGTACACAGAACATGGAAATCCAATTACTTTAGTAAATATAAACTGCTAAATACCCTTTTCTCATCAGCAGTATATAGCAGTCTTGTGACTTCTATCAGTGTCTGGTTAAAGCTTGGAGGAGGAGTTTTCATTCTCCTCTTGCTGTCCTATGAGGCTGCAGGACCCCTGTCCCTCTGTCTGGACAGTGCTGATTGGCCCTGTGCTGATCACATGCACCCTCCCCAAAAAAAACAACAAAAAAACTTTCTAGCAATACACACCAAACTGAGCATGTGCAGAGTGACTCCAAATGCTTTGTTCAATCAGGAGATGTATTGGGGACAGTAAAAGAAGGAGAGGATTAGAGAAGATAGGATCAAACAGCCTTTTTACAGAGGGTTAACCCCTTAGGTTACACAGTGAGTATAACAAGCATGCTTTACTGCATATACAGACTGATTTTACTGTTGTGGGTTTAGTAGGACTTTAATTGTTATTGTTAATTATCTTTATATATGGACCCTCTAGAAGTGTGAAAAATTCCTGTGCACAATGGGAGGAGTTATGCAAATATCAAAATGCCTTGATGGGTGGGAGTCAGTCTGGAGGAGGGGGCGTTTCCAGGCAGGCTGCATTTACATACACTCCGCCCTAGGTAACGCCCATATGTGATGCTGAGCCTCCACGATTGAAAGAGCTGAAATCCAATGAATGAAAGGGGCGGGCCAGGGATAGTCAGGTGGGCAAGGAAAGCGCTAGATGATGCAGCTCCTCCTCCAACCAGGAAATGAGGCGGGGCTCTGAGTTGCTGCAGCTTTTAATGCACATTGTGAGAAGCTCGCAGTGTGCGGTGAAATCAGAGGAAGCCATTTCAGTCCAGGAGAGGAGCCGGTACAACTGTGCAAGTCCGTAGGGAAGTCCGGAGTTCCGCTTTAAACGTCAGCTTTATTTGGGGTTGGATGATAGACTCCCGAGCAGACTGGGAAAAAAAAATTAAAAAAAAAAAAAATTAAACTGGAGGATTAAGATCTTCATTTTTTTTCTTGTGCATTCCAATTGTTCTTAAAATATTTGGCAATGTCAATTAGTAACTGAGCAGAGCTAGCTGATGAACGCAATTTTCCACTAGACTGAACACCCTATTGTTGTAGAGCTAACAGCAGATTTCTGAGGTCATTATCATTCCCTGGTAGCTTGGCCCAGCTGCTCCTTGTTGTGAGAGCCAAAAACTTTGCAACGGGGCCTTGGTACGGTATGCAGTTTTGACGGAGAGGAGGGGGTCAGGCGTGGGAGGTCATGTGACTCGCAATGTGTCGCCTGACTTAAAAGCGAAACGTTTTTCTAATGCCAGATCGGGGTTTTAGAGCGGAATGATACAGTGTAGACACTGCTGAGCGATCAATGTGGAGAAAAAAAAAATTAGCTGTTTAACCCCTTCCCTTTAACAGGAAGGAAGAGGACCAGCATAACGACCAAGGAATGATGGATGAAATGACTCTTTAACCTCTTGCCGCCTGTGTAGTGCATAGGTGTGGTGGCAAAGAGGGTTGGCTTTTACGCCCGCATTCTGGACTTATGCGTCCATGGGAGATTAAGGTCTGTGCTCTGAGAGAGCACACACTGCAAGCCCCAATAATGGTGAACGAAGCTGCCATTGCTGATCTGCTTCTGTTATCTTCACCCTCTGGCTTTAGTACTTTCAACACTGTATCTTAGCCTAGGCCGACAAGGCCCAGGCCTAGGGCGGCACTTTGTAGGGGGGCAGCACAAAAAGAGTCCCCGCTGGCTCTTAGTGTAGCGCCAGTCTTATAGGGCGGATTGAGGCGGGAGGAAAATTGGTCTGGCACCCCCATAAAGCAGCTGGGCAGGGGCCGCCATCAGAGGGGACAGTCCATACATATGTAAGGGACCCGGGCGTCCCGAGGGGCCCAGGTGACAGACCCCAACCAATGAGTTGTTGTGCTACCCCACAGCCAAAGAGGAATTGTGAGGAAATCTCTGCAAATTAAGGGAATCCATTGTTGCCCCCCTCTCCCAAAGTCCTAAGAACTAGTGACCCACTGGAAAATTTCAAGGTGGGTCCTAAATAGGAAGGGGTGTGGCCTTGACAGGAAGGGGTGGCTCATTTTTAAATTAGGAGACGCAGTCAGGCCTAGGGCAGCACAAAACCTAAATACACTGCTGAGTACTTTGAGTCATTAACCTGGGACTGGTAGGTAGATCAGGAACATCAGAGTAAAGTCAGAAGGCTCTATGTGCATTTTTTATTCTGGGCTGGTAAGCTTGGGGTATTAAAGGAAGAGGACTGGCATGGTGGCCGATGAATGACACAGTTCTGGGCAAATTTGAATGAAATGATACAGTGCTGAGCAATCAACGGGGACAGAATTTGCACTGCTGTTTATCCCCTTCCCGCCCAGCCAGTTCCCTTTAACAGCAAGGAAGAGGACTGGCATGGCGGCCAACACAAATCTGGGGGGAATGAATCTTTAACCTTTTGCTGACCATGTAGTGCATATGTGCGGCGGCGGAGAGGGCTGGCTTTAACACCCATATGCCATACATATGCATCCATGTACCACTGAGGCTTAACAGGAAGGAAGAAGACCGACATAGAGGCCAACGAATGATGGGTGGAGTGACTCTTTTTTCTCTTGATGCCCATGTAGCATGTCCATGTGCGACTGAGGTTTCTGTGCTAAGAGCCTGCTCCAATCATGGTGAACAAGGCTACTTGGGCTTCTGTTATGCCCGTCCTCTGGCCTTTGTACTTTGATTCACCGACCTGGGACTGGTAGGCAGATCAGTAACATCAGAGGTCCCTATCTGCCTACTGATTCTGGGCTTAGGGTATTGAAGGAAGAAAACCAGCATGGTGTCTGATAAATGACAAGTCTGGGCGAAGTAGAGTGGAATGATACAGTGTAGACACTGCTGAGCGATCAATGGGGCACAAAAAAATCTGGCGCTGCTGTTTAACCTCTACCTGCCCAGCCAGTTCCTATTAACAGGAAGGAAAAGGACCGGGCATGATGGCCAAAACAATGTTGGGCAGAAAGACTCTCTAACCTCCTGATGCCCATGTAGCTCATATGTGTGGCGGCCAAGAGGGTTGGCTTTAGCGCCCACATGCCTCACAAATGCGTCCATGGGCAACTGAGGTTTCAGTGCTGAGAGCACATTCCAAGTACGGTGAACAAGGCTGCCATTGCTGATCTGCTTCTTCTAGCTTTAGTATTTTGAGTCACTAACCTGGGACCGGTAGGCAGATCAGGAACATGAGGGTAAAGTCAGAAGCCCCTATCTGTGTATTTGCTCTGAGCTGGTGGCTCAGGGTATTGAAGGAAGAGGCTTCCCAGCCAGGGCCATCTTTAATATTGAGTAAACCCTGGGCATATATTTTCTTGCCCCCCCCCCCCCAAATGCAGTTAGCAACTATAAGCTCCTTGAGGATAGGGACTGATGTGAATGTACAATATATATGTAAAGCGCTACGTAAATTGACAGCCCTATATAAGTACCTGAAATAAATAAATAAAATAAATTTGCGGGCAGCGTGGGCTGAAGGGGCAGCTGCTTTGGGCCCCACAACAATGACTGGGTCTGGAGCAGCTGCCCCTTTTGCTCTGCGTTAAAGAAAATCCTGTTCCCAGCACACTTACCAGCCAGCCTGCAAAACAACCAAATCTTAACAGTTTGCCTTAAAAACAGAGGGTTTTGTTGGCACACAATTGCAAATATATGCGTAAGTCGCAGTGCCCACGTCAAGGGAACACTGTATATACTATGGTCCTAACTCTAAAATTTCCAGAGCCTTCATAGTAGGAGCACATATAAGAATGGATAGGGTAAGGGCAGGTTTGCCTGGAGGGAGCCCACCCCTCCTTAAAGGGACAGAGACGCACGTAATGCCCATCGATAGCACAATGGCAGCAAACGCATCCAGTGTGTCCCTGCACCCAATTCAACCAATGCCCTTCCATGTGCACCTTCCTGTTAAGGCTAGTTATAGGCTGGGGTGTTTGCTAAAGGTATCGGTAATCGGTACTGCCGAGTACCTGATCAAAAGTATCAGTACTGGTACTCGCCGGTAAAAAAAACAATATTGGTACAACCCTAATTCGCATAGCTATCTGTTCAGCAAAATTGACAAAATTGCTAAAAAATTGCTAAAACATTATTTTTTACTGCTGGTAAAAAAATCGGTATCGGTGCAACCCTAATTCACATAGCTATCTGTTCAGCAAAATTGGCAAAATTGCTAAAAAAATGCTTATTCCCGCTACAAGAGATCTGAATGGGGCATTAGGGTTCTTGCACATGGTACTGATGTATGAACCCCAGATTTTCCTGGAGTTAAAAATGCAAGGATGGGCTATATAGCACTTATAGTGCATATTCGTGCGTAAGCGTACACATATGTAAAATATTCCCCTCGTTTTTTTATTTTATTTTATCAAGAGAGAGTGGTGTATGTGCGTAAAATTAGTGACCAGCAAAGCAGATTTAAAAAAAAACAACATGATGCATTTAAATCAGTAAAAAAATTAAAAAAAACACGCCTGGATGCCTAAAAATGTAATTAATAATTTGTGCTTTCAAAGAACATAAATCTTCCTATACATTAAGTCAACAAGCTATAGAGTGCTTCATTTTATTTTTATTTTTTATTTTTTTTATCTTTACTGGACTTATATAAGATATCCAGTCAATGCCAAGCAGCAAAGACAGCGAACATCCACCGCCTGTATTTTTTATTCCAGCCTTTTGTACACTTACATACACTATAATCTCATTTTTAAATGCATGGAATATTTTATTCCATAAACATATTATTATTGTAAACACATCATGACTTGTTCCAGTAAAAAAAAAAAAAGAAATGAAAAAGTTAATTTTATATATATCTTTTTTTTTTTTTAAAGCGCTGTGTTATCACGCCGAGTGTTTGGATTGGCAGCCTGTGATTTCAGAGGATAATAAACAGGATTTCGTAGTAAAAAAACAATATTTTACATGGCGGAGCTGCTCATGGTATTGCTTGCTATCAGGTTTAGTTAAATGCAAAGCAGCGGGGTGTGTTTTTTTTTTTTTTTTTTTTTTTAAGAGCTCAGCTGTTATTGCTGAGTACCATATGCAGCTTTTCATTCTGTGATATGGAATATTGTCCACGCTGTTTCCTGTTTGCTTGAGATCGACACGACTCTGCGAGCGGGTACTGTCGCTGCCATTTGGGAAGGGGTGCTTTGGGTGTGGGGCCTCATTAATTCATTGGCACTGGCTCATGTTTCTCTCTTCCATAAAGCGATAGACTGTCAGACCTCATCTACCTAAATGATATTTAGTTTGCAAAGCACTGTGTATTATAAACCATTACCTTTTTTTGCTTTCATAAAATACTGATTTTGCCTTTTTTATGCTTTTTTTACATCTCAGTTGCTGCTGGTCTCTTCCAGCCCCCAGCAGCCACTTCCTGTCTGCATGCACTCGCCCCCCCATCTTTGCTGTAGACCCCCTTCCTGATGGATCATGCTTGTACAATATGTGCTGCTCTTAGTCTCCAACAGGGGGGGCATGTGACAGGTGGACAATACAGGCACATACAATATCTCACAAAAGTGAGTACACCCCTCACATTTTTGTAAATATTTTATTCTATCTTTTCATGTGACAACACTGAAGAAATGACACTTTGCTACAATGTAAAGTAGTGAGTGTACAGCTTGTATAACAGTGTAAATGTGTTTCCCCCTCAAAATAACTCAACACACAGCCATTAATGTCTAAACCACTGGCAACAAAAGTGAGTACACCCCTAAGTGAAAATATGCAAATTGGGCCCAAAGTGTCAAAATTTTGTGTGGCCACCATTATTTTCCAGCACTGCCTTAACCCTCTTGGGCATGGAGTTCACCAGAGCTTCACAGGTTGCCACTGGAGTCCTCTTCCCCTCCTCCATGATGACATCATGGAGCTGGTGGATGTTAGAGACCTTGCGCTCCTCCACCTTCCATTTGAGGATGCCCCACAGATGCTCAATAGGGTTTAGATCTGGAGACGCTTGGCCAGTCCATCACCTTTACCCTCAGTTTCTTTAGCAAGGCAGTGGTCATCTTTGAGAAGTGTTTGGGGTCATTATCCTGCAGCCCAGTCTTCGAAGGGTGTTGCTCTGCTTCAGTATGTCACAGTGCATGTTGACATTCATGGTTCCCTCAATGATCTGTAGCTCCCCAGTGCCGTCAGCACTCATGCAGCTCCAATCCATGACACTCCCACCACCATGCTTGACTGTAGGCAAGACACACTTGTCTTTGTACTCCTCACCTGGTTGCCACCACACACGCTTGACACCATCTGAACCCAATAAGTTTATCTTGGTCTCATCAGACCACAGGACATGGTTCCAGTAATTCATGTCCTTAGTCTGCTTGTCTTCAGCAAACTGTTTGCGGGCTTTCTTGTGCATCATCTTTAGAAGAGGCTTCCTTCTGGGATGACAGCCATGCAGACCAATTTGATGCATTGCGGAGCGTATGGTCTGAGCACTGACAGGCTGACCCCCCACCCCTTCAACCTCTGCAGGAATGCTGGCAACACTCATACGTCTATTTCCCAAAGATAACCTTTGGTTATGACACTGAGCACGTGCACTCATCTTCTTTGTTCGACCATGACGAGGCCTGTTCTGTGAGGAATCTGTCCTGTTAAACCGCTGTATGGTTTTGGCCACCGTGGTGCAGCTCAGTTTCAGGGTTTTGGCAATCTTCTTATAGTCTAGGCCATTTTTATGTAGAGCAACAATTCTTTTTTTCATATCCTCAGAGAGTTCTTTGCCATGAGGTGCCATGTTGAACTTCCAGTAACCAGTATGAGAGAGTAAGAGAGATAACACCAAATTTAACACACCTGCTCTCCATTCACACCTGAGACCTTGTAACAATAACGAGTCACATGACATCGGGAAGGGAAAATGGCTAATTTGGCCCAATTTGGACATTTTCACTTAGGGGTGTACTCACTTTTGTTGCCAGAGCTTTAGACATTAATGGCTGTGTGTTGAGTTATTTTGAGGGGATAGCAAATTTACACTGTTATACAAGCTGTACACTCACTACTTTACATTGCAGCAAATTGTCATTTCTTTAGTGCGTTGTCACATGCAAAGATATAATAAAATATTTACAAAAATTTGAGGGGTGTACTCACTGTACCTTGGAGACCGCTGTCATCCCAAAACAGGAAGAGTCTGAAGAAGGACCTTCATGGTGGGATCAGGTGGTATCATAACGAATATGAAGAAATAAAAAGGTTCTAATTGTATAGTACAGGACACAGGCAAAGTATTCATATACCCTGGGTTATAAGCTTGTACACCGGCAAGAACACGGCCACTTGTACGCAGATGCAGTCAACCAGAGTGGCAATGCAGGAGGGGAGGGAAGCTATGGGGAACTTAGGCTCCACTATGACTTCCTGTGGTCAACAAGGGAACAGCTGGCTGGTGCTCCCATGTCTATCTAAGACACTGGCCCCTGGCCTTGGCGCGCATTTTGCGAGTGGTTAGAGTAGGGACAAGTGCTGACTTAGGGAGAGGTGTAGGGTCAATGCAGGGACTTTGTCTATCCTTGCTTCAGGAAGCTTCCCCTTTGGGTATGAACTGGCCAGGTCTCATTCCTGCTCCTCATTGCAGATACTAGGGTTGCACCAATACCATTTTTTACTGGCAAGTACCAGCACCGATACCTTTGCGGTTTCTTGCACAGCTCCTGTGTGAACCTAGGCTTGCCATAGTGACTTTGAGCCTAAGTTCACACAGGAGCAATGTGGGAAACCTCCCTGCATGACGGGTTCCACAATCTCCAGCTCCCGATCCCAGTGTGGACATCAGCGCCTGCGGTTTGGGCTCCTCCTGCCTCTCCTATGACTCTCTTTCCTCAGCCTCCTGCTACGGTACCAGAGATAAAACAAGAAAAGTCAGTGTAACTATACTACACCAAAGAATGGGGTCCTGCCACATCCCGTGGGATACCAAAGACAGAACACAGTTTTATGGGAGTTTGAGTCCAAAGGTACCAGCCATCGACTGGACTCCCTTCCTGTAAAGTGGCTTTTTGTTGTCTGATATCGGGGGATAAGCAATCTGGTACATCGAGACCGGGGGGGGGGGGGTGATGGGGAGAGGGTCCAGAGAGCTATGGAGCTACGGGAGAGGCAGGATGAGCCCAAGACTACAGACCACTGTTACTGTTTGTAAGTGGCTCCGGGTGGCTGTGCCTACCCACCGGGCCTAGTTGCATTCAGTTGGACTTCCACAATATAGGTCTATTGCTTCTCTTGTACTCTGTGAGTTTACTCCCTGTCAACAAAAACTAATAATAGACATCAGTATTATAGCTCTTGCTCACAGGTAGCTGGTTTGAAGACACAGCACCAGCCACCTCCCACCAGCCACCTCAAAGCCTGGAGCTTAATTAATGTTGTTTCAGGGAAATTTGGAAGCCCTCAGTGATTCTGTGCAGAGCCGGGACAAGGGGTGGGTGGGATGGGTGGCTGCCCTGGGCGCAATGGTTTACTGTAGGGATGGGAGCGCCTTTCTTCTGTTACAAGGCTTACAGCAGTACTAGTAACAGAGGCACATAGGCTTGGGCACACCCCGATTACCCTGTGCAGTGTAGATTCCCACTGCTGATATTTCACCAAAGCCTCCAATGGGGCTCCTAAAAAAATTGTAAGAAATAATAAAAAAATAAAAATAAAAAACTACTAACACTGTCCACTGCCCTACTGACACCAACCTCTGCCCTACTGACAAGCCCACTGCTCTTCTGACACCGTCCACTGCTTTACAAACACAGTCCATGTTTTAATACAGTTAGGGTGCACACCTTAATGCAATAGGCAGTGATTTTGACAAGCGAATGACTGTTGAATGTAGGATCCCATGCACAACATGGGGGGGGGGGGGGGCAGTTTGGCATCTTTGCCCTGGGTGCTGGGTGACCTTGTCCTGGCACTGATTCTGTGCATACCATTAGACGTGCTAGCAGAAATTCTGGAAGTGTTGCACCAGTTGCTGTAAGCTGACCACTCTGAGAATGCAGAAACCTTCTATAAAGAGTAATACATGCCCCCGAGGAACAATGTTTGACTTTTCAGAGTCTTAGAACCCTTTCACACTGGGGCCGCCCATGTGTTTTAGCTGCACTTTACCACTGTTTAAGCGTCACTTTTTGGCTCCTAGCAGAGTGCTTTTAACCCCCAAGAAAGGGTTAAGAAGGGGTTAAAAGTGCCTGTGTTGCGGCGATTCGGATGCTCTTTTCAGGCATTTCGAAGTGTTGCCCATTCATTGCAGTAGGCAGGGGGCGTTTTGGGAGCCCTGTATACAGCGCTCCCAAACTGCCCCAAAGATGCTGCTTGCAGGACTTTTCCTAACATCCCCCAAGCGCACTGCCCCAGTGTGAAAGCACTCAGGCTTTCACACTTGGGCGGCATGGGAGGCAGTTTTCAGGTGCTTTACAGGCGCTATTTCTAGCACTAAAATGCATGAAAACTGCCTCAGTGTGGAAAGAGTTTTAGGGTTTGTTCAGACATGCAGACAAGGGGAGATAAAACCGAGAAATTGAACCTCCTGTCATATTCGGCCAGCAGTGCCACCACTGAATATGACTTAAGAAAGTTATTGGTGTCACACCAAAACCATCCTGCAGTGCAAATAGCGTGATGTGGTGTGGGGGTTCAGTCTTTTCAGGGTTAAATCAGGCAGTGAGTAGGCAGTCACCTCCCAGCTGCTTTAAAACCTCTCCCTGAAAGATTATCCATCGGAACGCTTTTCAGAGGTGGCAGCAAGGGCTTCCGCACATGAGTAGGAGCTGAGGATGCCTTGGACTCTCCTAGAAGTGTCAAATGTAGGAGATCTTTCAGAAAGACTTTCTCTCAGATGCAGAGGAGTTCTGTGGTTTCTGCTCTCTGTGACCCATTGGGAAGAATTACCTTCACTTTCTATTCTGTAGACCAGTGGTCTCCAATCTGTGGCCCGAGGACCAGATGGCAGCCCTTTGCTAGCCTTTATCTGGCCCTTTAGGCCCTATTACTCCCTATTACACCAGTGGGAATTAATACCTTCCGCTGACACTAATGATAGGGCATTATTCCTCCAACTAATATCAATGTTGGGGCACTATTCCTCCTACTAGAATCAATGACTATTCTTCTCACTGATACCAATGATGGGATACTCTTTCGTCCACTGATACCAACAATGAGACACTATTTCTTCTACTGATACCAATGATGGGGTACATTTCCTCCCACTAATACCAATGATGGAGCACTACTCCTCCTACTGACCACCAACCCTGAGGCCATGTTTAATGTCGTTGCCGGGCCTGGGACATTTTCTACCCCTGCAGGCTACAATCCGGCCCCCCTAATGCCTGAATGACAGTAAACTGGCCCTTTGTTTGAAAAGTTTGGAGATCCCTGTTGTAGACAAAACAAGGAGTTGAAATACCTACATAATAAGGCAAATGCCCTCTTAAGTTGGTTGCACTGATAGATTTCTCCATTGACCCTATACAGTGCAGGTGAACGAATCTCCTGTGCGGAGTATTCTGACAGCTGCTATTCAGCCGACAATTTTCCACCCAGCTCCTTTGATTTTTCAGTTGAAGGATGTCAAGCTGGAAGGGGTCAATAGGGCCGCCCTCAAAGCCAGTTTATCAAGGACCAGCCGAAATTCGCTCAGTGTATGGCCAGCGTAAAAGTGTTCCAATTGGGATTTAAAAATTTGGGATTTTCCTTGACTTTCAATCCTGGTGACCATAGCCCCCAGGACAAATAAAGAGAATGAATCTCCCCAATAAAAACATGGTTGGGGTTCTAATCCCTTTTCACTTTATCCAAAACCAAAAAAAAAATTGGCTTTTGTTACCCCCAGCGTATAGCAGTGCTAAAATATACATGCAAAAGTTTTTCTTTTTTCTTTTTCTTCCCATTAACTACTTGGGATGTTTTTGGCTTTTAACAAAATCCTTAGAAACTCAGCTTGATTTTTTTTTTAAAAGCATATATTTGCATATAAAGCCCGTCCATCAGGGAATCTCACTTAACAAATTGCAGACCGTTTGAAGTCCTTTGAATAAGAGTGTTTTAGAGTCTCAGTTGGCGCAGATCGCTTTAGCAGAACCCCGCACCTGTTTTCCTATACCCGCTTATTTTAAACCACTTTATCAGTTATTACATGTTGCGGTTCAGCAATTTTCCTGCCGCCGTAGAAACACGTCACTTTTCCTCAACGGTATAATACAGCCGGACTCGGAGCAATTAGGAGAGTAAAACACAGTTTCATAGTGAAGATTTCGACAAACAATACACAAACATTTTAAGAATTTCTGGAATATGTATAGTTGCCTTTTCACGGCAGCCTACACAGTCTCTTTTGTGTGTTTAGGTTGCTGGACGATTAGCGTTGGTTACGCTTGATAACTGCAAAGTGAGCGTTCCGCGCATTCTAACTGCTTTTCGATGGGCTGGAAGAGGTAGACGCCCGTGTAATTTGCATTGTTACCAGGTTGAAAGTCATTAGTCGGGCCGCGGCAAATGGGCCCCCCATGAAGTTCGTTTTGTTACAGAAGAAAAAAAAAATAAGTTAAGTAAATCACGCTTCCAGGATATTTTATTGCTGGCAAAGTAACACTTTTATTTCCAAAAGTGGAAACATCAGGGTATGACAGACTAAGAACACATTTGGAGCCTCATGAATAGTTGTCTACCTTGGAAATAAATAATGATGACAAGCTAAGGTTTGGTCCAATAAGGTTACAATTTGTCCCAGACTTGCAGGAAGCTATCGCATGATATCAGGCCACAGGCCCAATCATCTCTACCCTGTAGCCACACGTAACAAAGGGATGTTGGTGACATTCTTGACCTAATATAGTCACTTGGCCATATTTGGACCATATCATTGATCATTACTAGAAATGGATGTCCATGTCTGGGGGAAAGCAGTATCGGGCCTGTTTCAGGGACACTTGTGAAGCTGCTCAGTCTACACCAGCCTTTTTCAACCTTTTCAACACAGAGGAACCCTTGAAATAACTTTCCAGGCTCAGGGTAACCCTGCTAAAAATAACTTCAACTTATGATACATTAGTATGATGGTCAGTGGGAAGAATGCTCCTTACGCTTGTGGTGAGTGGGAAGAATTACCCCCTTACAAAAAGATCAATGGTGTCAGTGGGAACTTAGTTGAGAGGCATAAATTGCCCATTGTTCAAGGAACCCCAAGACACCTCTGGAGGAACCTTAGGATTCCATGGAACCCTGATTGAGAAACCCTGATGTACATGAATAGTACAAGTGAAGGGCAAAACTCTCAGCCAGTCAGGGCTCTATTGCTTTGCACAATGCTGTCTATCTAACACTAGAATCTTTCTTTGATGAGAGGGGAACAGAATGTTGACTTTTTCATTGTGTTGCCTCTCCTCTGTTGCCCAGTCACAGGCCGGGGAACTTGTTAGACCAGCCTGTATTTTACATCTGCAACAAAGACTGTAAGTTCTTATGTTGTGCAAACCCACACGTGATGTCGCCATGGGTGTCTGGATCACAAGACTGAACAATAACCCATTCCACACTTTCACTTACCTTTGTTGATTTCCTAAAACTGGAGAGTGCAAAATCTAGTGCAGCTATGCATGGTAGCCAATCAGCTTCTACCTTCAGCTTGTTCAATTAAGCTTTGACAAAAAACCCCTAAATGTCTTGAGGAGGATGCATGGCGAACGGAAATACTGTCACAATCCAAAATAGCAAAAAATGGCCAGCACACCAAATGTTAATGAATGACCTCAAGTCTTTACTGAGATCTTAGTTATAATGACAACATAGCTTTTGCAAAATATAATATATAAAACCACTGATGTTTCAGAAACACTGTAGTTCCCTTTCTCAAGATGATGGACACTGGATGGTAAAGGATTATGGAGATGGAGGTGACGGCGACGGGTCATTACAAATAAGATCTCAGTAAAGATTTGAGGTCATTAACATTTGGTGTGCTGGTCATTTTTGCTATTTTGGGTCACAAGACTGACTACCAGTGGGTGATGTTTCTAGTCGCAGGATGCAGAGGGAACAGTGGTGGATATATCCCTGGAAGACAATGCCCTCTCACTGATATGAATGTTCCTGTATCCCTGCTTTTTGATTTGCTCTTTTCCAGCCTCAAGACTTAAGTCTGATGTACATCTCACTTAACCTCTATCTCTGTCCACCATCCTTCTGCCCTACTCCATCCAAGACTCTGTACATACCTCCATCCACTCAAATGCATTCTAGATCTGACGTGGCCTCTCTCCCCTCTGTGGCACACCTCCCTTTTGACTAAGGTAAAGGCCTATTTACTAGTAGCTTTAAATCCTGCTTTTATGCAGAATTTTGGATAGCAGTGCGCTGACTAATGAGGGGCCTTTGCCGACTTAAAAGCAAGATTTACTTCTTCAGAATAAGAACAAATTATGGGATAGATCTGCATTCTCTGCCTCCTTGCATCTAAGACCTACAAAAAAAATCATCTAGGAGAAATACAGCAGAAAGCCTGTTGGTTTACTTCCGAAAAAATAAGGAAATTATTTTTTATTAATAGTCTGCACTTCACTTTGGCTGGCCAACCCATTGCTTGTGACTCTACAGCGTGAGTCAATCCACAGGAAGTTTCCTTCAATAGGCTCTGACTGTGAGGCCTCAATTGAAAGATTCGTGTATTCGGCCAGAGGGGGGAAGAAAGGGTTTTCAATCACACAGAAGAATACATAGATTTTCTTCTTTTTTCATTTCTTCTCACCTTTTTTTTCTTCACCAGCTAAGCCCTGTTTAAAAAAAGCTTAGTTTTTTTTTCTCTTTTTAACTAGCCCTACATATACATTATTGCATAAATTCTCTAACTTGTGTCTGTTATTACTACTGTCATCTTTATACTCGTTGTCAGCTTTTCTCATTTTTAGATTGTCAGTTCTTCTGACAGAGATGCCAGTCACGCCAGGGCTCATGGGGCAGGCAGAGAGTTTCTAGCTCCCTGCCGAAAATCATTGTATCACTGAACAATCCCAAGTTTTCAGAACCATAAAGCCCTCTTTTATTACATCTTAGATTTAATCCTTCAGTATTCACCACCACTTAAATGATTGCACTATACAGCCAAAAGTTTGTTAAAACCTGACCATCACACCAATATGAGCTTGTTGGGGACCACATTCTAAAATCGTGGACATCCAACCTTTGCATCCATAACACCCTCCACTCCTCTGTGAAGGAAATTTTGTGAGGTCCTGAACACCATACCCATGTAAGCTTCTTGGACATTCCATTCCAAAACCATGGCCAATAATATGGAGTTGTCTCCACTCTTCTTGAAAGGTATTTCACAAGTATTTATAGGGTGTCTGAAGGAATTTGTGCCCAGTGAGCCAAAAGAACATTTGTGAGGTCAGGTACTGATGTTGGATGAGGAGACCTGCATCACAGTTGGCATTCTATTTTATCCCAAAGGTGTTCAGTAGGGTTGAAGTCAGGACTCTGCGCAGGACACACAAGATCCTCCATACCAAAGACTTTCCACAAGATTTTGCGGTGTGTCTGTGGGAATTTGTGCCCATTGAGCCAAAAGACCATTTGTGAGGTCAGGTACTGATGTTGGATGAGAAGTCCTGGATCGCAGTTGGCATCCTGTTTCATCCCAGTGGTGTTCCCGAGGGTTGAGGTCCAAACCCTGTGCAAGTCACTCAAAATCCTCCACACCAAAGACTTTCCACATGATTTTGGGGCGTGTCTGTGGGAATTTGTGCTCATTGAGCCAAAAGAACATTTGTAAGATCAGATACTGATATTGGGTGAGAAGACCTGGCTCACAAATGACGTTCCAATTCAACCCAAAGGTGTACAGCAGGGTTGAGGTCTTTGTGAGATCAGATACTGATGTTAGATGGAAAGACCTGGCTCACAATTGCTGTTCTAAATCATCTCAAAGATGTTCAGTAGGGATGAGGTCAGGGTGAAGGAATTCCTCTACATCAAACTAATCAAACCACGTCTTTATGGAATTGGTTTTGTACACAGGGGCACAGTCATGATGGAACAGAAAAGGGCCTTCACCAACCTTGCCACAAGGTTGGAAGCCCATTGAGCCAAAGGAACAATAGTCATAAAAAAATAGACATGGACTAGAAGTTAACTGGACCTATAGGCCTCATGCACACTGGATGTTTTTAAAGCTGCTGTTTTGGGCTTCAGGAATTTTTTTCTGCAGCCAGTAACCTCCCCAGCATATTATCCCGTGTAGCAGCAAATGTCTCTAGCGCTTGGGTCACTGAGCAAATAACAAATTCACCTTCTTAAGTCTCAGTAAACAGTTTATTAAAAAATAGGATGCAAATATTTTATTTGCATCCTATTTTTTAATGAACTGTTTTCTGAGACTTAAGAAGGTGAATTGGTTATTTGCTCAATGACCCAAGCGCTAGAGACATTTGCTGCTACACTTTCATTCACTCTCCCAGGAGTGGTTTCTTCAGCAGGTGGGTCCACTATTGCTCTTTTAGGACTTGGTATATGTCTAATATCATGCTGCAGAAGGGCGCCAGATTTAATGCTGCTTTATGTTATCCCGTGTATCCATGTACACATAGGCCTTTATCAGCATTTTTGGCTGTAACAAAAAAAAACCCGACAAACTCGACAAACTAGTGGGTTTGGAGAGAACTTTTTCTGCTGTAAATATGCTCTAACTCAGATAAAAGCTCAAAACGCTCACAAACGCGGCTATTCGGTATTTATGAGCGTTTTGTTCCATAAGCCTTTGTGGGAGTATCATTTTGATAAAAAAATCTATCTATCTATCTATCTATCTATCTATCTATCTATCTATCTATCTATCTATCTATCTATCCATCCATCCATCCATCTATCCATCCATCCATCCATCCATCCATCCATCCATCCATCCATCCATCCATCTATCTATCTATCTATCTATCTATCTATCTATCTATCTATCTATCTATCTATCCTTCTATCCATCTATCCATCTATCCATCTATCCATCTATCCATCTATCCATCTATCCATCTATCTATCTATCTATCTATCTATCTATCTATCTATCTATCTATCTATCTATCTATCTATCCTTCTATCTATCTATCTATCTATCTATCTATCTATCTATCTATCTATCTATCTATCTATCTATCCTTCTATCTATCTATCTATCATAAAAAGTTCTGGGAGAAGTGCAACACGGTAAGTACGTAGAAGTGCTGAGCGACCAGGGCATCCCACCATCCATATATAGAAACGTCCAAGAAAGGGTTTGCAGCAATCCCTCTCTTGGCGCACAAGGGAGTGTCCCAATATTCAAAATCAATCTATATGTGTATAAATATATGATCTGTATGTATAAGTGCAGGAACTCCCCTTTTCTGAGTCACCCCTTTGACTCAACCCCCTACCCACCTAAGAACGGTTGCTTGGTTCCACCCCTACCCATTTCCCAGTGCTGACCCTTTTAGGGAATACAGAACTAAGTATAATTTTGTGGTGCTAAGACCCCCTCCTCCAGCAACAATAAATCCCCTTGCACCAATAGACCCCCAGCAGTATCAAAAGATCTCCACACAGCCATCATCAATAGGCTCTCCAGCAGCTAGTAACAATAGACCAACAGTAGATCCCTCCCAACAGCAACAATTGACCGCACCCAACAACATAAGTGCCTCCCCCGACAACAATAGATTCACCACCAGCAACAATAGACCCCCTGCAAAAATAGATTCCCTCCAGCTACAATAGATCCCCCAGCAGCCAGCATCAATAGACCCTGCAGCACACCCCAGCACCCCTTATCATTGTATTCAGTGCTGGAGGTGCGTTCATCCACGTCCCCATTGAAAAAACCTCATATGTGTTTGTGTGTATATAAATTTATATATGCCTTTTTCAGCGGGAATGCAAGGGAACACAGTTCCGGCACCTCCAGCACTGAGTGTATGCAATGGAAAGTGGTAGCGGGGTGTGCTGAAGGGTCCAATGATGCCAGCTGCTGGGGATCTATTGGTGCTGGGGGGTATTGTATTGCTAGTGGGTCAGTTGTTGCTGGGAGGGATCTATAGATCTATAGTTGAGGGAGGGGTCTATTGTTGCTGGCTGCTGGAGGGTCTATTAATGCTGGCTGCTGGGGAAACTATTGTTGCTGGGGGGGTCTATTGTTGCTGGGGAAGGAGGGTATTATGTTGCTGGTGGTCAATTGTTGCTAGGAGCGATCTACTGTTGAGGAGGGGTCTATTGTTGCTGGCTGCTTGAGGGTGTATTAATGATGGCTGCTGGGGGGGGGTCTATTTTTGCTTAAGGGGGGGGGGCTATTGTTGATGG
>BLSH010378576.1:1008552-1027579 GCA_018402905.1 Glandirana rugosa | reverse complement strand
TTTTACTAAAATACAAATCCAAAAAATATAAAAAAAAACGCATTTATTCATCGGTTTTGGCCGAATTATATTCTTCCTCATATTTTTGGTTAAAAAAAAATCGCAATCTGATTGATTGGTTTGCGCAAAAATTGCAGCGTTTACATACCATGAGAATTCATTTCTGGCAATTTTACAATTTTTTTTTTTTTTTTAACTGGTAATTACTGCGATTTTTATTGGGACTGCGATATTGGGGCGGACATGTCTGACATTTTTGACACTTTTTTGGGACCAATGAAATTTATACAGAGATCAGAAATGTAAATATCCACTGATTACTGTATGAATGTCATTGGCAGTGAAGGGGTTAACCTGGGGGGGGGGGGATCTAGGGGTTAACTGTGTTCCCTAGGCATTTTCTAACTGTGAGGGGGCTGGGCTGTCAGGGGCATAAAAGATCTAACTGATCCCGATGACATTTAAATGCGGTGGTTCCCCGTTTTTCTGCTGTGGTAAGCAATCGCGGCTCGCCAGAGGACATCGGGTCCACCTGAGCTGCGGGCACACTACTGCAGAGTGCGGCGGGCCCACTAGCCGTGCATGTGCAAGCCTCCGTTTACCAATTGCTTACTGGGCACTTAAACCCCCCTCCTGCCCAGACCAATTTTAGGCTTTCAGCGCTGTCGCATTTTGAATGACAATTGCATGGTCGTGCGACGTTGTACAAAACTTTTATTTTTTTCCCCCAAAAATAGAGCTTTCTTTTGGTGGTATTTGATCACCTCTGCGGTTTTTATTTTTTGCGCTATAAACAATCAAAGTGCGACGATTTTGAAAAAAGAACAATATTTTTTACTTTTTGCTTTAATAAATATCCAAAAAAACATATAAAAAAGAAAATTATTCATCAGATTTGGCCAATATATATTCTTCTACATATTTTTGGTAAAAAAAATGCAATCGCCGTATATTAATTGGTTTGCGCAAAAGTTATCGCATCTACAAACTATGGGAATTGATTTATGGCGTTTTTACTATTTATTTTTTTTTACTAGTAATGGCGGCGATCTGCGATTTTTATCAGGACTGCGATACTGCAGCGGACAGGTCGGACATTTTTGACACTTTTTTGGCACCAATGACATTTATACAGCGATCAAAAATTTAAATGTCCACTGATTACTGTATAAATGTCATTGGCAGTGAAGGAGTTACAATACAAAACAAGGTCACTGTCCACCACCTATAACTGGCCACTACAGCAAGGAGCCATGGAGGGGCATCTACAAACAAAAAACAAAGCAGCTTACGCATGCACTTGCAAATGTGTGTAACCAATCCCCTGCCTTTTAAACGCTACTGTTAGACAGGGGAATTTGTTTGGCGACAGACTGGTCGGTAAGTTGAGCTTGGAATTCTTTGTTTTTTGTCAGTGAAGGAGTTAACCTGCAGGGGGCAGTGAAGGGGTTAACTGTGTTCCCTGGGTGTGTTCTAACTGTGGGGGGGGGCGGGGCTGGCCGGGACATAACAGATCTAACTGATCCCAGTGACAGGGATCAGTAGATCTGCTTGTCCCCCTTAGCAGAACGGAGAAGCGTCATGTTTACATCGGTGGTTCCCCGTTCTGCAGCTGTTACAGGATATTGGCGGGTCTCGGGCAGACATCGAGTACGCCTGACCCACCGCACGCCCATGCAGAGTGCAGCGGCCGTGAGAGCGTTGCGCTGCAGGCTGTGAGTGCGCAAGGAGAAGACGTCCATGGACATCCGCCGGGCAATTCAGATCTGCGCTGTAGTCGTCTCTCGGCTATAGCGCGGATGTGAACTGGTTAAAGACTGCGATTCGTGGGACGCTGCTATTCTACAGCAGTAAAAGTAGCGGTTAATTACTAAATCCCATACAGATTACCTAGCATCACAAAATGATTCTTGGTTCAGTTTTCTTTAAAAGAGGTGGAACTGGGAGGTGGCTATGGGCTGGAAACAAGGGATGGTGCTTGGAGGTAGGTAGGTAGGTTCCTGCACCTATTCTCTGAGAAATAAAAGCCCTATATATATATATATATATATATATATGTTCTCTCTTTCTATATATACTGTATGAATAAATACCCTACATATGGAAACCCACATCTGCCCAAGTCTTACAGCATTATGGAATGTATGAACATGTCCTCCACCAAATATTTACTGCGGGTCTATATTGCTGGTGCATATATTTTAAATTATAATGATTTATTCACCAGCAGTGAATGTTTGGTAAATGTCACATTCACGTCTTCCTAAATATGTCCCTAAGTGACTGAACTTGGTATGAAACGGCTCAGTATAAAATGCTATTAGAGCGGCTTTGTGATATATCACAGTGGATGAAACAAGGAAGGTGAAGGACAGCTTCTGATTTACATTGTTTGCTTTTTACTTTTTTTTCTCTATTAATGTTACTATTACTGGTATTTGGGAAAAAAAATGGGTGATTTATAACGTTACCATCTCATAAACCTCCTTTGTAACGGAGCATGCAGTCAAAAGCTCGACATTGCATTGTCTCCTTTTGACTACATATCTGTGGAAGAGCTGCAGCTGTTCTCACGCTTACAATAGCAGATTAATTAACACAATCGTGTTGTCTTGGCTTGCACTCAATGAGTGGGTCTGTGGTGGGATAGATAGGTAAATCCCATAAATGTGAACCAGATAAAGAATTGAGTAGAGTTGTTGAACAGCGAGATGATGTTTTTTGCTCCTGACTAGTCAGCCCTGACAGAGAAGATCGACTATGGCGCCATCGCCGTGACAGTTCACTAATCACTACTCAGACACACCTCCTACCGGTGACACTCTGGAAATGACAATGGGGTTTTGCCATGGAAGACATCTGCCGGTGGCCATGTGTCCATTCTCTCTAGTTTGTAGGTGAAGTTATCAAGATGCAATGAAAATATGTGATGACATCATTTCCCTTCAGCAGGACACTGCTACTCCCCAAGAATAGCTGGCAGCATCCATGCTCTACAAAATATAGGGGATAACGTCTCTATTTTCCAAATAAAAAAGGATATCATTACTCTCCAGATCAGCCTTTCTCAGCCTTCTAACCCTAGAGCAGTGGTCTTCAAACTGAGGCCCATGGCTTGCCTTTATCTGGCCGCGGGGGCACTATTCCTGCCACTGACCCAACAGTAGGGCACTATTCCACTCACTGACCATAGTGATGAGGCACTATTCCTCCCACTGATACCAATGATGGGGGCACTATTCCTCCCACTGACACCAATGATGGGACACTATTCCTCCCACTGATACCAATGATGGGGAACTTTACCTTCCACTTATACCAATGATGGGGCACATTTCCTCCCACTGACCTCAACATTGGGGCACTGTTCCTCTCAATGACACCAATGATGAGGCACTATTCCTCCTACTGATATCAATGTTGGGGCACTGTTCCTCCCACTGATATCAACATTGGGGCACTGTTCCTCCCACTGATACCAATGATGGAACACTATTTCTCCCACATATACCAATGACGGGACACTATTCTTCCCACTCATACAATGATGGGGCACTATTCCTCCCACTGATACCAATGATGGGGCACTTTTCCTTCCACTGATGCTAATGATGGGGCACATTTTCTCCCACTGACTTCAACATTGGGGCACTATTCCTCTCAATGACACCAATGATGAGGCACTATTCCTCTCAATGACACCATTGATGAGGCGCTATTCATCCTACTGATACCAATGTTGGAGCACTGTTCCTCTCACTGACCTCAACATTGGGACACTATTCCTCCCACTGATACCAACCATGCGGCACTATTCCTCCCACAGATACCAATGATGAGACACTATTCCTCTCACTGACAACAACACCGGGACATTTTCTACTCCCACTAGCCACAGTCTGACCCCTCTAAAGTTTGATGGATATCAAACTGCCCTTTGTTCAGACAGTTTGGAGAACCTTGCCCTAGAGGAACCCTTAAAGCATTTTGTAGTTTTCAAAACCCACTCATCAGTGGTCAGTGGAAAAAATACCACTGGCATTGGTGGTCAGAATAAAAACCTACTGTGGTGGTTGGAATCTCACAACTAAAGATCATCGATGTCATGCCTCCAACTGTGGCAAGTGATATTGGCTGTGGAACTATGCAGTCACCATCAAAGGGGAGGCCAATAAACCACAGATCATGGAACCCATATCAACATCTGGACGAACTCTAGGATTGCATGGGACTAGAGTAAAGCCAATTCCAGGCATTTTTTTTATTTTTAGTTTTGAAGTTGAAAACATAAAGCCATTGTAATTACTACTTTACCCTCTCACAAGGGAAGATATATTACAAATCTGTTTGGTAATTTATACATTTTTAAAGTTAATCAAGTTTCTAAGCCCTGATAAAGTGGTTTGTCCCAAAACACTTTTGCTGTCTTATGTCATTATACTATGAACTAATAAAGCTGAACTTTTTCACCATTGGGTTTGGTGCTCCTGATGTGTTTTGATGTTTTGAGTCAGCTGCGTTAGCCATTGACAAAAGTGAAAGTTTGGATTCATGGTAATACCATTTATAGGCTTGGTAAAAAGATTGTAGTTCAAGCTTTCGAGGCACTCTGGTCTCTTCTTCGGGCAATCTGATATTAAGAAACTGAACTGATAGTAAGAAACATGCATTTTTCACATGCTTTGACTCAAAATCTTGGGGGGGAACCTTGCAACAACTGAGCAGAGTCAGTGACCTTACTGAATGAGTATTTTTTCCTCACTTCTTTGAATGAAGATGTTTTTTTTTGTTTTTTTTTTTCTTGAGAAAAGATTGTTTTAATAGCAGTACTTTATGCCATGAACTCATATGGAATTGGCTCAAGGAGCTCAGGTTCCTTTCCAAATGTTCGGACAAAGTGAGCTTCGCTTGGTTGGGCTGGCTGACGTTTTAGCTCCACCCAAGTGCCCTTCTCCTTTGCTTCCTTTTTCTTCTTCTCATTTTCTTTCACACGCTGCAGGAAACTGTCTCTACTATTTGAGTGGCGGATGTGCTCTACACGGACATTGATTTTTTTGGCAAGAATCTTACCTTTGACTTGCTTGTTCACAATTATTCCAACAGCATGCTGTGTGACATTGTAGATCCGGCCAGTCTTGCCATGGTAGCACTTGTGTGGCATACCTTTCTGGATTGTGCCTGTACCCTTGATGTCCACAATATCACCCTTCTTGTAGATGCGCATATAGGTTGACAGTGGCACTGGACCATGCTTGCGGAAGGGTCTAGAGAACATATAACGGCTTCCTCGCCTTTTGCCTCTTGTGTTCGTCATTTTTCACTAACAATTGCCCCTACTGCAAGATGGCGGGTCCGGCGGAAAGTGAATGAAGATGTTTTGAAGACCTAGTGCCTCTTGCATATATTCTTCTGAAGACAGAACAAGAACAGAGGGAGAAATATCTCTAACTCCTGTCTGTTTGAGGCGTGTACAATAAAAGAAGAAACCAAGAAGCCATAAAGCTCCCCACTTCATGTCCATTTGATAGGTGTCATAGGTGTCAAGGCTGAGATAGACAAGCCTTACTCAACCTTTGTAACATGGAGGAACCCTATAAATAACTTTCCAGTCACAAGAAACCCCTGCTAACTATTACTAAACCCTACAACTCACTGTAGATTAATTTGTTGGTTATTAGGAAGGATGATCCTTATATTTGTGCTCATTGGGAGGAATTATGCTTACAGATAGCTAAGAAAGATCATCAATGTCAGTGGTTACTTACGGTATCTGAGGAGCAGAAATTTCTTGTTGCGTAAGGAACCCCTAGCAACCTCTGGAAGAACCCTTGAAATAACTTTCCAGTCTCAGGGAACCACTGCCGACAATTACTAAGGAACCCCTAGCAACCTCTGGAGGAACTCTGGTTGAGAAAGGCTGGCTTAGACCCTCAATCCAGAATTTGTTGCTGTTTGTGTCCTCATGAGGGAGATTTCTCCTCACTTGATGTCCAGATGATGAATCCGCTCTCTTTCCCTGATAGAATGAAAAACAGATAGAATGAGCAACGGCTGGTACACATTCCACTTTTATTATTTGTGACGGAAGCTTTGATACACTATATGGGCAAAGCTTTTGAGGAGCATCACACCTATATGAGCTTGCTGGACATCCCACTTCAGAATTATGGGCTTTAATATGGAATTATCTACCCCTTTGTGGCTGTAACAACCTACAATCTCATTGGAAGGCTTATCACAAGATTATGGAGCGTGTCTGTGGAAATTTGTGCCCATTCAGCCAAAAGAGTATTTCTGAGGTTAGGTGTTGACTGATATTGGATGAGAAGACCTGGCTAGTAATTGGTGTTTTAATTCATCCCAAATAACCAAGAATTCCCCCTGAGTTTGGGACTTTTAGGGCACAGATAATAATATCAACCATATATATAAAAAATACAGTTTATTTTTATTTATTTTTATATATATGGTTGATATTATTATCTGTGCACTAAAAGTCCCAAACTCAGGGGGAATTCTTGGTTATATGTCTATTTCCTGGGATGTTGGCACATAGGGTTTTATATACCCAGGTCATCACAACAGTTACTAATTCATCCCAAAGGTGTTCCGTAGGCTTGAGTTTAGGGCTCTTTGCAGGCCACTCAAGTTCTTCCACACCAAACTCATCAAACCATGTCTTTATGGAGCTGGCTTTGCACACATGCTGGAACAGAAAAAGTAATTCCCCAAACTGTTGGAAGCACACAAATCTCTAAAATATTGTTGTATGCAGTAATGCAGTTGTTATTTAATGATAATTGCATGACTATATGCTCAATATTATGCATCTAGTTTTGAAATGGGATCTGCAACGAGTGCATATAGCTGTAAGGGTCAGCTGTTCAGAAGCTTTTTGGCCATATAGGGTATTTACTGTATCTAGACAGCCCTTTTCAACCTTTTCAACACAGAGGAACCCTTGAAATAACTTTCCGGTTTAAGGGAACCCCTGCTAAAAATGACTATATCTGCAACTCATGATACATTATTGTGATGGTCAGTGGGAGGAATGCTCCTTACACTTGAGGTCATTGGGAAAAATGACCTCCTTACAGATAACTAAAAATATCAATGGTGTTAGTAGGAACTTGTTTGAGAGGCAGAAATTGATCATTGAACCCCTGGCAACTTCTGGAGGAACCCTAGAGTTCCATGGAAACCTAGTTGATTAACCCTGATCCAAGGTACCATTATTTTTTAAGATGTCATTCCAAGTATAAGGGAACTTTCCAGATCTTAATAATATTTTTATTCGCCAAGCAGAAGAATTTATCTGATATTATATTCTTTCTCAGTTGTATAACATGTGGGTGGTATTTTCTTGTTCTCTAGGCATAGTTTTGTGATGAACCAGTCTCTTCCCATTCTCTAGTTTCATTTCTATATGGCAGATGTGAATTTTCTGCTCAGTGGAATCGAAAGTCAAATGTAATTTTGCACATCTTAAAGCAAACTTCAGTTCTGTAGATGAGGGGCGGGTTCCTCGCATCCTCCAGATTTATTTTGCTTTATGTCGTGTATGAAGCTCCATTGTTTTTGTTTTATTGGCTTGGAGACCATAAAATAATGCAAAATTTCCATACGTATAGGTCAGTGAGCATAAACTCCTTACATCAATAAATGATGCTGCGGCGATGTATTCACAGAACCGCCTTTGTTTTGGCGATGAGCAAGATGTTCTCTGCACTTTTCAAGAATTAATGGATCTTTTTTTTCTCTTTTTTTTCTTGTCAGAGAATTTTGTGACTCTGTTTTTTGGTAACTGATTTAAGAAAAGGTCATTTTTACAAAGTGCACCATTGTAATATGAAATCCTTTTACATCAAGCAATTTTGAGCTTTTCATCCTGTTTCCTTAACTCTTTCCTTTCGCTTTTCGTTGGAGCTCATAAAGTGTACTTTGTAAACAGTGCAAGTCGTGACTCAGGAACCATTTACACTTCTACGCCTTAAAAAATACATTGCGCTTTTAGGTAGGTTTTTTGTATTTTTCATGTTTTGCTGTTTTTTGGGGGGTTTTTTTCATGGGTTTTATTTAGGCGTTTTCTGAAGAATTTTCTACTCTTATAAGATAATTTCTTTCTTGGGAACATTTGTTATCTCTGTGTAAGTATCACATCAAATTGGGGGCATGGCCAGAATATCAGTTTTGGGTTGATGCGGCCTTACAGTGTGCTCATTTACAATAATATTGTTTCCAAATCATACTCACATGGCCACATTGGGCCACACACTTACAAAGGGGACTGTTGTACCCACATTGTATAGTCACTTCATTTACTTTTTACAGACTATCTCAGGCATACATGCCATCCATTGTGAATATGTTTATGGACCCATCTGGACATGGATGCTCCATGTGCTTCTCTTCCCTTGCGGTCCTGTGGTCTTGGTCTAATTCCACCGCCTCTGCCCCTGGGGTGGGCGTTTTTCCGGGTGGCCCACCATCCGTTGAGCTGCCAGATCTTTCTTTCCTTCCCTTCCCCATCAATTGAGCTACCTGTAAGTATTAGGGCCCTTGTCCCTACACCCTTTGGATTCAGGCACACCCAGGTTACTCATTTATATTTTTTATATTTGTTTTTTTACCCCCTTTAGACTCCATTTTTCTGCATCTGCTTCTGAGGAAGTGGAGATCACTCCAAGAAACACGTAGAGTTATAAGATGCTGAGCAATGTTTGGAATGTTTTGCCATCTGCCATATTCATTAACTGCTGTTTGGTGTTACCATGTCATGCTGCAAACTTGCCCATTTTTTATGTTAATCATGGTTTAGCTCAATGCAATGTTTTCATTTGATTCTAGTGTATTTTTACTTTGTTATCCTACTGGCTATCATGTAATAAACTTACAAACCCAACATGTGTTTTACTTATATGCTCATACTTATTCAGTGATTGTCCTCATCTAAAGTCCCCCCCCCCCCCGACTAGTTTTCTCCCCTGTTTTCTCCTGACAATATGTGCCTAACAAACTGCTGGGAAATACACTGGAAGCCCAAAGTGAGTCTGCACTGGGCATCCAATGTGGGGGACACTTTTACTGACCGATGTTGAGGTAAAGGGGCAGACATCTTTTTACGGGGTGCTGTAATTAATATCCAGCACTGACTGAATTGTTTCATTAACTATTGTGCGTGTTGGAAAACCAGCACTGGACCAGTAAACATGTTGGAGAGTAGGCTGGCAATGTTTGCTCCCTACTCCTCCTGAGCTCTATTGGCATGGGTTTACAGTTACTGCACTAAAAGTATTACCATCTATAGCAGCCTTTCTCAACCTTTTCAACACCGAGGAACCCTTGAAATAATTCTCCGGTCTCGGGGAACCCCTGTTAAAAATTAAAAATCTACAACTCATGATACATTAGAGTGATGGTCAATGGGAAGAATGCTCCCTACACTTGTGGTCATTGGGAAGAATTACCCCCTTACAGATAGCTAAAAAGATCAATGATCTCATTGGGAATTTATCTGAGGGGTAGAAATTGACCATTGCTCAAGGAACCTCTAGCAACCTCTGGAGGAACCCTAGGGTTCCACTGAACCCTGGTTGAGAAACCCTGCTCTATAGTAAGGCTGATATGTTGGCACCCAATAGAAAATTCACATGTACTACAGTTCTAGTGACATCACCTTTCTTGGTGCTTCTTGTGCTGACCAGAACTATTAGTGTGATGACCATCAGTAGGCCAGAATAGAACCCCTCAGAACCCCTCAGTTAGGTTTTCTTTATCAGGTCATCATTTAAAGGATTTGTTCACACCAAGCACATTTGTTTATGTTTTTCAACATTTTACAATACAGAAAAATTTAACGGAGCAGTTGTTATTTTTCTAAATGCCTCATTGTACACTAATCTCTGCATAGAAACACATTGGCGAAAAGTCCTGTACACTGCATTTTTAGTAAAGCTTGTGGTCCTGTTCCAATATATTGAATGTGAGCCATCAACCACGTACTGCAGTGCATATCAAAACATGTGTCCTAATATTTAATAGGTAATGTCTTTTGTTTAAAGGCCTGCCAACCAAAATGGTAGAAGTCATTTCTCCTTTTACAAAGGCTTGTTAACCAGTATTAGAAAATTTTCAGCTGAAGTTTAGTTGTTTGGTTTCTGTGATGTATTTTCCCCTATTTGCCATGTACACTCACCGGACACTTTTTTAGGTACACCTTTTATAGTACCAGGTTAGACCCCCTTTTGCCTGCAGAACGACCTTCATTCTTCGTGGCATCGATTCAAGGTGTTGGAAACGTTCCTCAGAGATTTTGGTCCATAGTGACATGATAGCATCACACAGTTGCTGCAGATTTGTCGGCTGCACATCCATGATGCGAATCTACTGTTCCACCACATCCCAAAGGTGCTCTATTGGATTGAGCTCTGGTGATGGTGGAGGCCATTGGAGTGCAGTGACCTTATTGTCCAGTGTTGAGATGATTGGAGCTTTGTGACATGGTGCATTATCCTGCTGGAAGGAGCCATCAGAAGATGGGGGCACTGTAGTCATAAAGGGATGGGCATGGTCAGCAACAATACTCAGGTAGGCCGTGGAGTTTAAATGATGCTCAGTTGGTACTAAGGGGCCCAAACTGTGCCAATAAAATATCCCCCACACCATTACACTACCACCACCAGCCCGAACCGGTGATACAAGGCAGGATGGATCCATGCTTTCATGTTGTTTACACCAAATTCTGACCCTACCATCTGAATGTTGCAGCTGAAATCCAGAATCATCAGACCAGGCAATGTTTTTCCAATCTTCTATTGTCCAATTTTGGTGAATTGTTACCTCGGTTTTCTGTTCTTAGCTAACGGGAGTGGCACTATGTGTGGTCTTGTGCTGCTGCAGCCCATCTGCTTCAAGGTTCGATGTGTTGTGCATTGAGAAATGGTATTCTGCATACCTTGGATGTAACAAGTGGTTATTTGAGTTACTGTTGCCTTTCTGTCATCTCAAAGCAGTCTGCTCATTTTCCTCTGACCTCTGAAATCAACAAGTCATTTTTATCTACACATCTGCTGCTCACTGGATATTTTCTCTTTTTCTGACCTTTCTCTGTAAACCCGAGAGATGGTTGTGCGTGAAAATCCCAGTAGATCAGCGTTTTTTTACATACTAAGATCAACCTGTCTGGCATCAACAACCATGCCACGTTCAAAGTCACTTAATTGCCATTTCCTCCCCTCTGATGCTTGGTTTGAACTTCAGCAAGTCATTTTCACCACATCTAGATGCTTAGATGCATCGAGTTGCTGCCATGTGATTGGCTGATTAGCAGTTTGTGTTACCAAGCAATTGAACAGGTGTACTTACTAAAGTGGCCAGTGAGTATATATCCATGTCCATCAACAACTCTCAACTATGGGCGGACTTTGGGCCCAATGGTATGATCTCTCTAATCACTCTAAAAGTTTTGAGAGCACCTTGAAGCTCATCCTGATATATTTTCCATAATGTTGGAAAAAGTTTAGTGGGAGTCTTGAGACTTCCATGTGATGGTAGTGGCTGGTGGTTAGAGGTAGGAACCCAACACCAAAGATGTTACCAAGTGGCATTGGGATGTTGAGCAGATGCCATGGGATAATCACCTACTATTTTTTTAACACTTGGTAACATCTTTGGTATCCATTTCCGGGGATTTGGTGCAGCTGGCTACCCAGCACGCACCTCCCGATCTTGTTGGATCGGCCATTGGTATTGTCAACGTGTCAGGAGGAAGGAGCTCTGCACAGTGGTATTACAGGCGCCAGATAGGGAGGTGCATGTTAGGTAGCCACCTTCACCAAATCCCGAAGTGGTAAAAAACAGTAGGTGATTATCCCATGGCATCTGCTCAACATCCCAATACCACTTATTAACATCTTTGGTGTTGGGTTCCTACCTCTAACCACCAGCCACTACCATCACATGAAAGTCTCAAGACCCCCACTAAACTTTTTCCAACATTATGCAAAATATATTAGGATGAGCTTCATGGTGCTCTCAAAACTATTAGAGTGATTAGAGAGATCATACCAATGGAGCCCCCAAGTCCGCCCAAAGTTGAGAGATTTTGATGGACATGGACATATACTGACATGGCATCTGCTCAACATCCCAATACCAGTTTTAGACCTTTTAGAAACATATGCTCTGCTAACCATTCCTTACAAGTATGCTAAAATATCTTTCCTTTCATTGAAAATATAAAACTTTCAATCTTCGGGGCATGTTTTTGTTTGCTGCAGAGCTATAAATGTCTGCCTTTTCAAATAGTGGCAAACGTTGTTGATTGTCATACAAGTTGTGAATCTGTTTCGGAGCCCAGCCAGCATGGAATCTAAAATCCCCTTGCCTAATATTCAGATGACCTGGAAGCTTTAGAATAGTTTTTCGATAAAACCGCCATTTGTTGTTTGTATGGATTTGCATTCGTGATGACTTCTTGTTTGTACACGGGATGGATGGCATTTAGCATGATGGCTTATGTGCTTCTTGTTTCAGTGATGTTTATGAAGATTTCGAAGTCAGATGGTTTTATTTGACTTCTCCAACGGGTGACATTTAGAGAGTGGAACTCTCCAAGCAAACTTGGAGAACCAATCAAGATAGGGGGAATGTAATAATCCGAATAATAGTTACTAGGAAGTCTTACCTCTCAACAAGGGGAAACAATGGTAATGGGGCTTTACAATACTTATAGACTACTACTGAATCAACGTGACCCCTATGGCTACACGAGACTTCAACAATTATAGACCATTCATAATACAAAAATAAAAAAATAAATGCTTACCATTCAAACGTTTTTTGCATGATAGAATACTCACTATAGCATTGCTTTCTTGGCTATAAATGGGCATGTTATAGTTATCTATCCCCATGAAAATAAACTATCATTACAAAAAACTCTCCCATAAAAACAATGATCTTTAATAGTATATATATTAAGGCTGTTAAAACCAACTTAAACACATATTTTTGCAGTGACGTGTTCCCGAGCTGGCTCACTGTGGATTGATTTGCTTTCACTTTTTCAGGTTTTGTCTTGCAGAGCATTGCACTAGACATGTGCGGTTCGTTTCATCCGAAAAATTCGGACAAATTTTCAATTTTTGGAAATTCAAATGTAACCAAATTAAAATAGTACCGAATTTGAACGAATCCGAAAAAAAAATTTGGACGAAATTCAAATAATTTTCAAATCGTTTTCAAATACTTTTTGAATTCAAATAGTTTTCAAAATCAATTTGAAAAGTCCCCGAATTTAAATCGTTTTCCGATTTCCAAAGAGAACAAAATAGAATAGAAAATAAAGGAATAGAAGAGACAAAAAACAATAGACTAGAAAAGAATATAACAGAAAACAAAAGAATAGAATAGAAAACAGAGTAAAACAGCTCTGTTCTCCTCCACCTCATTATATTCTTTAATTTTCTGTTATATTCCCCTCTGTTGTATTCTATCTTTTTTTCCGATCTATTCCTCCACTTTCCACTCCACCCCATTCTCCTTGGGAATTGGAAAACTATTTAAATTTGAAAACTGTTCAAATTCGAAAATGATTCAAATTTGAAACCGATTCGAATTTGAAAACTTTTAGAATTCGAAAACATAATCGAAATTGATTTTAAAACATTTTGAATCGAATAAACAAAACAAATTCCGAAAATGAATTAAATGAATGAAACAAATCTAACTGAACAAATTTATGTAAATAACGAATCGAAACGAAACACAACTAAACTGATTTGTGTAAATAATGGATTGAAACAAAACAAAACTAAACACATTTTTTCGCTCTGCACATGTCTACATTGCACCCCGGGATGATCTATTATATAATATATAATAGTGCTTTGTTAATTGGGGTGCTGTGAAATGTCCTCCGGGGTGGTGCAGCAACAGCCCAGTCTGAGCGCGATACTGCGTTAACTCCTGTGTACAAAGAGCAAGAGAGAGCACAGCCCACACCTCCTCCTGACTTTTTCCTCCTCCTTGCTGCTATCTGTACTATTGCAGACAAAATGGAAAGGGGGGTTGTGTTAGGAGTGAGGATTTGGGGGGGGGGGGGGGGGGTTAAGAATGGGGATTTGGGGGAGGGGGTGCTAGAAGGAGGGCTTTTGCTAGGAGAGGTGATTGGGGGGGGGAGGGAGGGGCGAGGGAGAAAGTTGTGCTAGGATTGGAAAACTGAACTCTGCCTCACGGACTACATAGTAGGGCTTTCTCACACCAGGTGCAATGCGGTAACACATGGAAAGTCGTGTGTTTTCCCATACTGCACAAAAATGTGCTGCCTTTTGCAGATGCGTGTGGGTGCCATTAATTCTTAATGACACCCCCAAGCATCTAGCAAATGCGTGTACATTTGCGCCTGCTAAAATGCATGGTACCGCAACACCTTGCCTTTGGTGCTGCGCGATTTTTAAAATCACACCGACACGTTTCAGCCCCAATTCTCCTCTTCTTGGGTCTCCCACCCATGCTCCTGGTCCCTCCCTCCTGCCGACTGCCTCCATAGCAAGCAGCTTGCTGTGGGGGCACCTGAGCAGGCTCGATTCTGAGCCACTGCTCCATGTGTCCATTTACACATGGAGCATGGCTTGGCCCCGCCTCCGTTCTCTCCTCATTGGCTTTCTGGCTGTGATTGACATTGGCTCCAGTTGCTGTCTCAGTCAATGAGAAGGGACAGACCCGAGAGAGCCACTACTCTCATGCACATCGCGGATCAGGATCGAGCTCAGGAAAGTATTAGAGGGGGCAGGGGGACGGGGGAGCTGCACATAGAAGGTTTTTTACCTTCAAGCATAGAATGCATGAAGGTAAAAAACCTTGAGCCTTTAGAACAGGGATATGCAATTAGCGGACCTCCAGATGTTGCTAAACTACAAATCCCATGATGCATAGCAAGACTCTGACAGCCACAAGCATGACACCCAGAGTCAGAGGCATGATGGGACTTGTAGTTTTGCAACAGCTGGAGGTCTGCTAATTGCATATCCCTGCTTTAGAACCACTTTGAATTTACTATATAGGTGGAGGCACTCTAAAGATTTAAAGCGGAGTTCCACTCATTTTTTTTTAACTTTCAATAAATCCAATGCCCATCCTCTTTTCTATGTAAAATGGCAATTTTTTTTTATAAATACCTTTATTTTTTCATTGTCTGGAGCACTTTCGGCTCTGGCCGCCTAGGCAATGATGTAAACAGGCAATTTCCTCCTGGGATATCAGCAGCACCTATCCCAGGAGTCCATGGAAGTCGCCTAATACCGAAATCTTGCAATATTTCCCGACCAGGAAATGACTCGAATGGGCAGGGATGGCCCTTCCATTAAGGGTGCACTGGCGCCACCCCCTCTATACTTGCCACCCCCTATATGCTAAATGGATAAATTCATAGGCTCTAATAGTGTTCAAAATAGAGTGGACTCCGAGTGCAGAGCATTGCGCTTGCAACCCACTCACGTGTGTTAGAAAAGCAAATTAATATTTGCTTTTCTAACACTGAATCGTCTCCCAATCAGGAAGTGCGGCTCTGTTACCTGTTTCCCGATTGGCTGAGAAGTCAGGCAATCCTATTGGACACCTTTGAGGAGGAGGGGGACGTATGGCACCATGACCTACACCACGGAGGAGGAGGCATCCGCTCGCCAGACACCACTGCCTGCCCACCACTTCCTAGATGGGGTAAGTGTGGGGCTTTGATGTCCTGACTGCCCTCCCGGGGGGGGGGCTGTTTGCCACCCCCCCAAAAGAAAAAAACACTGGCCGCCACTGCGGACGGAAAGTTGCTATAGCAATCTGGGCGATCTTCCGTTGACACTGCCATTGCTATTGTGTCAGGAGGAAGGAGCGCCGCATAGTGTTATTACTTCACAGGCGCAAGATCGGGAGGTGCATGCTGGGTAGCCAGCTGCACCGAATCCCGGAAATGGATACAAGAGGGCTTCAGATGCCCACAGCAGAGATGGACCCTGCCTGCTTCTGAGATCCGTTTAGTTTAAGACTATTTAAACATAAATAAATGAGGACTACATTGATGATACTATCTAAATGTTGCATTTGAAGAGGACTCAATTACAACAGAGTATTAAAAAAAATGAATTGGGGGACTGGAACTCCGAACTTTTTCATTTCCCCCTCCTGAAATACCCCTGCATATTCATATGAATGGCTTCATTTGATCTCATTCTACTTAAAGCGGAGTTCTACCCACTAAAACTTCTTTACAGTTTTCAAGTCCTCTAATGAATCTGAATAACCATTGGAGAATTTTTTTTTTATACACACCCTAAGTGCCCTGTTGCTATGTGGTCCCTATAATCTTCCACTTCCTGGTCCGCGGCACTCCACATCACTTCCTGCAATGCCTGGGCTCATGGGAGATGTGAGTCATCATTTCCCATGAAACAGAGGGTGTTCCTGAGTAGTAAAATTGCGTCATTGCGCATACACAAGATCGGGAAGTGCAAGCTGGTTACCCAGCATGCACCTTATACAGGAAGAAGGTGCTAGTGGGCTTCAGATGCCCACAAGCAAAATGGGAAGGCACAGGGACTAGAGCTGCATGATTAATCGCACTAAAATCATGATCTCGATTTACTCCCCCTGCGATCTCCATCACACATTATCGCGATTTTCAGTGCAGTTAATGGAGTCCAACTTGCAGGGCGACTCAGCGCGACTTGCCTGTAATAGAACTCAATGCAAGTCGCCTGAAGTCTCCCCAAGAACCTTTTTCTAAGTCGGAGCAATTTGAGTCTCTCCTATCTGGGCAGACTGCCAAGTCTGAGATCATTGCTGATAAAAGAAGCAAAGATATACAATGTTTCTATTTATCAAAGGAATGAACTCCCGTGTATAGAAGAGTTTAGTTTAACCATTTAAAGACTCAGGCTCCATGCACGATGGACGCTCTCTGGGCATCAGGCAGGAGACGCTGCTTAAAAAACGTTCTTTTGCAGCATTTTGTAAGCAGCGTTTATTGGCGTTTATCTACGTCTGCGTTTTTCAGCTTTTTTTTATACTTCATTAGCTTCCATTGACTACAAAAAACACCGGACGCCAAGCGTTTATGAGCGTTTATTGGTGTCCAGCTTTTTTTGCGGTCAGAAGAACGACTTTGAATGCCAATTCAGGGCGTTCAGATAATAGCCCAAAACTGCTGTTAAAGGACAATTAACGTCCATGTGTGCATGGACACATAGGATAACATAAAGGGGCGTTTTTGGGCTGTTAAAAAAAACGCCCAAACGACCAAAAATGGTTGTTTATCAGCTACAGCGTACATGAGCCCTAAATCTTTTCTGACATTTGTTGCTTACAAGTAAAAATCCAGTATTTTCTGCTAGAAAATTACTTAGAACCCCCTATTTTTATATATATTTTAGCAGAGACCCTAGAGAATAAAATGGCGGTTGTTGCAATATTTTATGTCACACGGTGTTTGCGCAGCGGTCTTTCAAATGCAATTTTTTGCGGAAAATTACACTTTAAAAAAAAAACTAAACAGTGCTGTTAGCCCATTTTTTTTGTATATATAAGATGTTACGCCGCGAGAATCATGATCTTTAGTCTAAGCACAAGAATCGTGATTCTCATTTTGGCCAGAATCGTGCAGCTCTAACAAGGACATGAAAATCGACAAAGTAAGTCCCAAAAACATATTTATACCAATCGCTATTAAATATGGCAATACTTTTATTTAATTTAATTATAAAGACTGAAGGGATGCAAAAAAAAAAAAAAAAATGTTATGAGGGCAGAACTCCGCTTTAATTCCCTCCTAAAAAGTACACACGCTATTTTTTAATTTAAATATTTTGGGCTTTGCTGGATTATATTTTCACCAGCAAAATAGATCAATCAAACCCAAGGCCCCTCGCTCACCTGCTCCAGTGAACCCCTGGGCATGCAATAGAAGCGAACATTTAAATAAAGTTTTTTTGCATCCAAATTCCAAGGCCAAGAGGATAATTCTGCAGAAAACAATAAAAAATAAATAAATAAAAAAGGTCAAATGCAAAATGGGGGCTGATATTTTAAGTCGGTTAAGGAAAGGGCAAGCAGCTTATCAGCTGTCAGATTCAATGTTTCCCGGCCCCGGCAAAATGGACAAGTTCTGATTATGTGGCTCGCCGCTGAATTGACTTATTCCTGCTTCCTCACACCGCTAGTTAAAGATGGAGGCAAGATTATGTCTCTGCGACATTACTTATGCCTCGGCGAGGCAATCAACATGTTAAGAGGCCAGCGCCTGACCTAAGAAACACATTATCTGACAGCCAATGAAAAATAGGCAAAGTAATTTGATACAAATGATGTTCAGCCCATTAGTGCCGTGTAACTTATTATAGGTGAAAACATATTTATTTCCATCTCAATGTTCTATTACATGAAAGATCCATCAGATGACAGTGAAGGTCACGCGGCTGGCCAGAATTATTTCAGTGAAATAAGAAACTTTTTTTTTTCTTTGTTTCTCTTGAACACATAACTGGTCAACTCATGAAACATTCATATTCATTTTTCTGTTTATTTAAAGTAGGTATACTTTGTATCATTTCTACCAAGCGGGCAAAGTAGGCTGTTGGCTAGGGCTGTGGTTTTACCGAGTGATGTATGGGAGGTGACCAAAGTAAGGAAGAAAAATCTTAAATTCTAACCGATTGACATATAGGGGTTGATTTACAAGGGATATACAGTTAGCCAATCTTAAATTCTAAAAAGAAGGAATGAAACCAGTGGAGGGTATGTAGTGAGCCATTTTGGTGTCGGGATCGGTTGTCGGATGAAACGGGCGAACCATCTTTACTATGTTTCATATGGATGAAATTTATTTGTCTTTTTACTTATACTTACAAAGTACTCAACTGGTCAATACACAAGTTCTCTTTGTTTCTTTTTTTTTTCAAAGAATAAAGTGACTTTATTAAGACCGGTCGGCGCACTGGAAGTGACAGTAGACTACCTAGAAAGTACATTATCTTGTAAC
>BLSH010378576.1:989198-1008542 GCA_018402905.1 Glandirana rugosa | reverse complement strand
ATGGGCACAGGTGAATCTGTATTTGATGGGCACAGGTGAGGCTGAATTGATTGGTGCTGCTGAAGCTGTATTTGATGGGCACAGGTGAGCCTGTATTGATTGGTGCTGGTGAAGCTGTATTTGATGGGCGCTAGTGAGGCTGCATTTGATTGGCACTGATCAGGCTGGGCAGGGAAACGGGGGTGGAGTCAGGGGTGGAGCCAATGGGTGGGTGGCAAAATGATCTTTCGCCTCGGGTGTCAAAAATCCCTGCACCAGCCCTGCTTGGCTCTCCGGGGATTTGCACTCCTGATTGACTTTTGGCAGCAGCGGGAGCCATTGGCTCCTGCTGCAGTCAATTACAGCCACTGAGCCAGTCAAGAGACAGAGGGGGTGAATGGACACGGGTGCCTCCAGAGCAAGCTGCTTGCTGTGGGGGCACCCAGCAAGAGGGAGGGGCCAGGAGGGTCGGTTTGGGACCTGAGACGAGGAGGATTCTGGCTGCTCTGTGCAAAACCAACTGCACAGAGCAAGTAAGTATAACATGTTTGTTATTTTAGAACAAAAACTAAGTTTTAATGTTACTTTGTTAATTCAATTAAAAAAGCATTTTTACTTAATTTCCCTATAGGCTTCCTCCTCTCCAGAGTATGGCTCAAGGGGTGGGCAAGAGGGGCAGCTGCCCTGGGCACAGTGGTAGAGAGGACACCATCTTACAGCACACATGCCCCAGACCAGTACCTGGCAACCAATGGGCTGCAGCTTCATGTTTGCTCTGACATCTACAGCTCTCACACTGTGCTCCAACATGCTCATTCTCCACCCCAGAAAGTTAGAAAGCAAGCAACTGACCGCACATGTGCAGTGCAATCTCTATTTTAACCAAGGGCAACTGGAGCAAAGGGGCAAAGAATGAACGGAGGGTGGTACACCCATTCTATGGTATGCATTAGCATCAAGGGTGGGGGGCACAGTTTCACATCCTTGCCCTGGGCACTGGATGAACCTGTCCTGGTACTGCTCCTCTCCATTTGGCCGGTCCCTTTTTTTGACATTTGTCCGAACTCTGATGTCATCACGTACAGTGCAGTCATGCATTGTAAATAAGGATGCCGAGGGCCCTCCCCCATTCTGGAGTGTTGGATGGAAGAGGAAAGCAGTGGCTGCCTGGGAGGGCAGGAATAAGGTAAGTAAAACTGCTTTTTAACGTTTTGCCGATCACTTAACGCATTTTCTGCAAGAAAGGTGGACCTTTCATACCTCCCAACTTTCATACCTCCCAACATTTTGAGATGGGAACCAGGGACACCTATTAGCAAAAGTATGTAGGCATAGGAAACACCCCCTGCCATGGCCGCTTAACCACTTGCCGGTAGCAAGGCAGCTCGGCTGTACAAACCAATGTACCTGTACGTCAGTCCGTGCATGCACTTCCGGGGAGCTCGCGCACGAGGCTTAATGTTTTCCGGCTACCCGCGGTCGCTCCACAGAGGGGCAGACAGGGGGTCTGCCTATGTAAAGAAGGCGGATCCCCGTTCTGACTGCACTGAGATTGACTGTTTCTAGTAATCAGGAACAGTGATCTCTGTGTTGTCCCAGTAAGCCCATCCCCCACACAGTTAGAACACACTCAGGTTAACCCCATCCCTGCCAGTATCATTAGTACAGTGACAGTGCGTTTTTAGCACTGATCACTGTATTAATGTCACTGGTCCCCAAAAAGTGTCACTTAGGGTCAGATTTGTCATCGCAATGTCGCAGTCCTGCTTAAAATTGCAGATCGCCACCATTACCAGTAAAAACAATAAAAAATATTAAAAGTCCTTAAATCTATCCCTTATTTTGTAGACACGATAACTTTTGCATAAACCAATCAATATACGCTTATTGGGGTTTTTTACCAAAAATATGTAGCAGGATACATATTGGCTTAAACTGATGAAGAAATTTGATTTTTTTAATATTTTATTGGGAACGTAAGTAAGCAGAAAGTAAAAAATATTGTTTTGTTTTTTTATAAAATTGTTGCTATTTTTTTGTTTATAGCGCAAAAATTTAAAACCGCAGAGGTGATCAAATATCACCAAAAGAAAGCTCTATTTATGGGAAAATAGGGACATAAATTTTGTTTGGGTACAACGTCACACGACCGCGCAATTGTCAGTAAAAATGATGCAGTGGCGTATCGCAAAAAATGGCCTGGTCATTATGGGGTAAATCCTTCCAGGGCTGAAGTGGTTAAAGGAGAATTACACACATACAAAAAAAAAAGATTAGTTAAACCCACAAGTTTTTTCTACAGCTATTATTTCTTTATATTGGCTTATGACATTTACTGATGTAGCCATTTAGAAATCGGATGAAAGGCTTAGCACCGGGAAACACTTTTTGAGGGACAAATATGGAGGAAAGAGGGACAGAGGAATGAGAGAGCGCTCCCATCATAGTAACTCAGCTGTCACCGACCACTACCAGTCTATAGTTATGATCGGGAGCCATCATGATGGGCACCAGATCATGGGACCACGTGATTGGCAATTCCATCCTGCCCCCCTCCCCGCTTTAAGAACAGTTAAAGGGCTGTGGGGGCGGTAAGAAGGGTTTAAGGTAGTGGAGAGACCACTTCAAGGGTAGTCTTTAAATGTCTCTGGAGTTCAGCATTAAGCAAATTAATGGTAAGTGTAGATACCTGAGTATAAGTCAATGAAAAACACGGAAGGCTGAGCTATATTGGGAATAAATCTTCTAGTGGCATTTAACCATAGAAGTTTAGGCAAGGCGGGTTGTTGCCCGGCTGGGCTCAGGTGAGGACTATGGATTTTATTCTCCTGCCTGGGCCATGGTTTGCTGGATTTAAAGCCATAGATGCTTGCCAGGAAAATAACTTTGCCATCTGATTCTCTGATATTTTGAGATACATTAGGAATCCTGCTATTAAAAAAATAAATAAATAGCCACGCCTGGGTGATGATAAATGTACAGGATAGGCAAGGACAAATGTATATTTGTTCCTTTATTTAACAGAGAATATTTCCTGAGGATAATTCGTGTCACTTGGTTCCCAATGTCACTTGAAGGCTCTTGAACCATAGAAATACAGAAAGGAGCGCCAAACTAAAAGATGAAAGAGGACAAGATGCCTTTAATTGATCTTATTGTGACCATTTAAAAGAGCCAACGCGTTTCAGGGGCCAAAGCACTGCCGTTGATTATATTGATATGATTTAAAGTGGGAGTATACCCTCCTATGGGTTTCAGCCAAGGAAGCTGACATATTGGCCTATGTTTAATCTGCATCTGCCATGATGCTGCACATGTGATCCATTATTACACCACCCATTGGAGGGTTTGATAGTTTGGTTGAGAGCACAACCAAGAAAACAGCTAGCATTTCCAGTATGCCGGGACTATTAACTCTTCTTTGACACTATCAAATCAATGGGTAGACTTCCGCTTTAATAGAGATTTGTTTGCTGGCCGTTTCCTTTGAATCCTTTCAAGTACTCATCTTGTTGTTAAAGTGTTACTAAACCCACAACAGTAAAATCAGTCTGTATAGGCAGTAAAGCATGCTTGTTATACTCACTGTGGAACCTAAGGGGTTAATCCTCTGCATTGTGTAAAAAGGCTGTTTGATCCTGTCTTCTCTGATACTCCCCTTCGTCCACTGACTACAATATATTTCCTGATATTTACAGAGCCAGGGAACAGGCTGCACATGCTCAGTTTGGTGTGTGTTGCTAGAGTTTTTTCTTCTTAGGAGGGTGCATGTGATCAGCACAGGGCCAATCAGCACCATCCAAACAGGGGTCCTGCATCCCCATAGGACAATCGTGGGAGAATGAAAATTCCTCCTACAAGCTTTAACCAGACACTGATAGAAGTCACAAGACTGCTATATACTGCTGATGAGAAAAGGTATTTAGCAGTTTATATTTACTAAAATAATTACATTTCCATGCTATGTGTACTGTGATATAGTAAGTGCAAATTATGGGTTTAGTAACACTTTAAGCCCCGATGAAGGGGGAGTTTTTTGGCTCCTAAAACATATTGGATGTTTTATATAAATAAATTACAAATAACTAAAAGTATCTTTGTCTGTTTCATCCTTTCTATATTTCTATGGTTTGGGTCACTTCCAGATACCCACTGAAGGAAGCCAATGTTGTATGTGAGCTGCCTTACCAGAGCCAGGGAGCTTATTTTGTTGTTATGCCCCGATGAAGGGGGAGTGGCCCCCGAAACTAGTTGGGCATGTTAGATGATCAAATTACAAACAACTAAAAGCATATTGGTCTCTTCTATGTTTTGAGTCACTTCCAGGTACCCACTAATGAAAGCCTTTGCTGAATGTGAGCTGCCCTACTAGAGCCAATGAGCTTGCTTGAAATGTTCCTTTTTTTCTTGCTAAGCCCTTATGAAGGGACAGTGACCCTCGAAACACATTGTGTGTTTTATAAGATCAATCTAAAAACAACTAAAAGCATTTTGAGCTCTTTCATCCTTTGGTTTGGCACACCTTTCTGTATTTCTATGATTTCATTGCATTCCAAGTACCCACCAATTGGGGCCTTTTCTGTATATGAGCCATCTTACCAGAGCTATTGAGCTTGTTTGAAGTGGTTGTTTTGGAGTGGCCCCCGAAACTCGTTGGGCGTTTTACATGATCAAAGTACAAACAATTAAAAGCATATTGGACTTTTTCATCCTTTAGTTTGGCATAGTTTCAGTATGGTTTGTGTCACTTCCGGGTACCATCCGAGGGGGAAGTCTTTTTGTGACCTGCCTTAATATAGTCAGTGATCTTGTTTGAGGTTTCTTTCACATGATTGTATGAACACATTACAAAGTCCCAGTGCCTATTGAATATATCTTCCTGGAGGTCACCTGAAGGGTGATAGTTTTCTGTAATTCTATCTGCCTGACCCTTAAAGCCTAACTTAAGTAAAATTATTTATTTATAATTTTGGATATAATGCAGAACAGTTAAAACTTTGGTAGATTTTCATTTCTGTCTGTAACCCTACTGGAGCAATTTTCTTTCACTTCCTGTCCCTGTGACACCAGGACAAAATATAGAGTGGTGGTCACCAGGACAGGAAACACAGGAAGGGATAAGATATTTTTCCTTATTCTTGTCTGTGTTGCCTTTGGAGAGATTTCCCTTCACTTCCTAACCTGACGGGAAGTGAGGGGACTCCTCTCTAGTAGTGATACAAACTATAATAAAAGGCTTTAACCCTTCCATGCTATATCCAGAGTTGGGGTTCAGGCTGATAACAAGCTGGCTCCTTTGTCTGAAAAACCATATCATATAACCCAGCCTCATAAATAACCCCAGCCCCATGTTAGAAATTACCAGGCTCTGTATTTGATACTGTTATTAATACTTTTGACTTGGAATACAATAGCATGAGTTTAAAGTAGAACTAGAGGCATTTTTTCAAATTTTGGATAGAGTAAGGGAGGGTTAAAACCCCTGGTAGCACCTTTTTTTCCCCATTGGAGAGATTTCCCTTCCTGTCTCATAGCCAAAATAGAAAGTAAGAGGAGATCCCTCCAAGGCGTGGGAAACCCTGGTTGTCTCCAGAGCTAGTTTTTTTGTTGGAAGATTTCCCCCGTAAGTCTGCATAGTTATAATTGTTTGAGAGAAAGGCCTCATACACACACGGACGTTTTTTGACGCCGGTGTTTTCTGGCGTTTTTTGCAGCTCTCCATGTTAGTCAATGGTCCCATAAAAACACCAACATTTTTGAGCTGTAGATGGCATCGGCGTTAGTGAGCTGAAACTAGAACCCACGGCCAGCGCTTTCTGAGGCTGTAACGTTTTGGCGTTTTTTGACGCCGACACCGCAAAACGCTCACTATCGCCAACTAACGCCGTCCCGACGTTAACCAGCGTTTTTTGACGCCAATGTTTTTAGGTTGAAAAATAGCAGAGGGATGATTTTCTTTTAAAAACGCCTATTGACACTGACGCTCACTAACCCTCACTAACGCCGATGCATAACGCCAAAAAACGCCAATTTTTTTTCCTTGATGTCGGGCCCGACGTTTTGTTTATTTTTTAAGAAACGTCCTAGTGTATGAGGCCTAAATGTTCAGGATCTTGCATAAGCCTATTTAAGAATGATTGTCTTCAAAAAGTTACTGTTATATGGTCTCATTCTTCCTTCTTTACCAAGTGCCCCATTCTACCTACAGGCCTTTTGGAGATCAGTTAAAGAGAGATGTCTATTACAAAATAACCTCTTTTAAGTGGTTACGGTGACCACTACAAACCCATAAAATCTTTTCGGCCTGTAGATCAGGCTGTGTTCCTGATAATGACATACCTACTTTAGTCTGATGCATAAGGGCCATCTCATTTGACCATCACATCAAAATTGTATGGCAAAAAGAAAAAGAATGTCCATCCAAATGGTGGAGTTCAGATGTTTCCATTGAAGGATATCGTAAATGCTTCAGCATACAAAGACATTTCTGACAATTGAGCTTGTCCAACCTTGAGGCAACAGTTTAGCAAAGGTCATTCCAGTCTGTTCAAGCATGACTGCACCCCTATGCACAAAGCTAGATCCATAAGCATGGTTTCATTTGTTTGGTGTGAAGGAGCTTGAGTGGCCTTCTCAGAGCCCTAACCCAATGAATCACCTTTCAGATGAACTGAGACATTAATTTTTGAGTCTGGTCTTCTCATCCAACATCAGGACCTGACCTTACAAATGGTCTTATGGCTGCCTGGGCAAAACAATTCCCAAAGGCACATTTCAAAGTCTTGAGGAACATCTTCCCAAAGGTGTTGAGGCTGTTATAGCTGCTAAGGGAGTCACTTCCATATTAATGGCTATGGTTTTGGGATGGGATGTCGAACAAGCTCATTGGTCCATATAGTATACTAGAAACTATTGGATCAGAGTTTCTCAACAAGGGTTCTCTGGAACCCTAAGGTCCCTCTTTAGGTTGCTAGGGGTTTCTTGAGCAATTTTCTACCTCTAAGTTCCCATTGTTATTTTTAGCTATCTGTAAGGGGGTAATTCCTCCCAATGACCACATGTGTAAGGAGCGTTCCTCCCACTGACCATCACACTAATGCAAGGTTTCTCAACCAGTGTTCTTCCAAAGGTTACTAGAGGTTCCTTGAGCAATGACTAATGTCTGCCTCTCAGATAAGTTCCTACTGACACCGTTGTTCTTTTTAGCTATCTGTAAGGCGGTAATTCCTCCCAATGACCACAAGTGTAAGGAGCATTCCTCCCACTGACCATCACACTAATGCAAGGTTTCTCAACCAGTGTTCCTCCAAAGGTTTCTAGAGGTTCCTTGAGCAATTACTCATTTCTGCCTGTCAGATAAGTTCTCACTGACACCATTGATCTTTTTAGTTACATGTAAAGGGGTAATTCTTCCCAATTCTTCACAAGTGTAAGGAGCATTCTTCCCACTGACCATCACACTAATGTATCATGAGTTGTATATATAGTCATTTTTAGAAGAGGCTCCCTGAGATTGGAAAGCTATTTCAAGGGTTCCTCTGTGTTGAAAAGGTTGAGAAAGGCTGTATTAGATGATTTAATTATTTATCATCTATCAGAAATTGAAATATCATTTTTGTATACATTGACCCTTTAAACATAAAAATACAATGACTGATTTTTGCAAAGTGGAGGGTTTGAGCAATGCCTCTCTTTCTCCCCTAAATGTGCTTTGTATGTTTGACTGAAAAATGACTATTACCTTGAAAATTTCGATATTTCTGGCAGGGAAAAAAAAAACCGCACATAACAAAAACATAAGCATAAATTAAAAAGGGGATTTTTTTAGCAGAATATTATCCAATTTTAATCAATGTTTCAGGATAGGCGTAGAGAGATGGAGCCCTCGAAAAGCGCTAATAAAAATAAATCTGTTTCCGATTGCTATCTATGCCGCACAGGTGCTTGTTTGTTACGAGAGAGGCATGTTCATTAATTTTCAGCTATGAAAAGTGCACAGTGCCATAAATATACAATTCAGAATGTGCCGCTGATAAATGAACTCACAGATTGCTAATGTACAAGATTGTGCTACTGCACATAAAACACATGCCAAACAGAAGTACATTGGTGAGATGCGAGCATTTTTAAGCTGGGGTTTAATGTAAGCATGAAAGCCGTTTCCTCTTTTTAGGGCAATAACTTTCAACATAGATCAACAGAATATCTACTTAAAATAAATCCTTTTCTCTTGCCTTGGAACAAGGCGAACAATTGAATTGGACTTATGAGGGCTGGGTCTTGACAGCGAGATGCAAATTAACCTACAGTCTTTTTTTTTTTTTTTGCATGTTTCCTGTCTCCATTTTATTGCATCCAAAGCTTTTATTAGATAATATCAGGCATTGATGGGTTTTTTTTCTCTTTGTACGGAGTCTTTTTTTTATTTTCAGGTTGTAATGACAATAGTGATCAAGTGTCTAGTGGAGGCAGTTCTTTCATCTAGAGTATACTTTGGGTCTGCTGGATCAACATGCAAGATGATATATGCTTGTAGAAATGTATTTTCCTCATAAAGCAATCATTTTCAGTGGGATCTAAAGAGCATTAGGGCAGACAACATACCTACCTTACCTTACCTAATGGCATTTTAGCCCTCCAAAAGCCAATTCTTTATCATAACCCATTCATCTGTCAGCTCACAATAGACTATAATGACTATTAGACTATAAACTCACAGTTAATGTTGAGAAAAGCCTGTAGTGCTTGTGCCCCTTGAGTGGCAGTTCAGGAGTGCCAAAATTTTCACTTTGGGGCAACTCACTTTTTAGTACGGTAAGTAAAGCTGGCAGCTCAGAGTGCTCTTTGAAAATGACTCCTTTATTGGCTACTTATATAAAGACACAATATTGTAGGTGTAAGCACTTACAGTATTGTGTCTTTATATATGTAGCCAATAAAGGATTCATTTTTGAAAGAGCACTTTGAGCTGCCAGCTTTACTTGTCAAGGATCTGCTATTGTGGGGGTTGAAAGCCCCAGCCAGAGCACCGGTCTCCAGCTCCTGAACTTCGAATATAGTGGTAGAGCTTGGGTAAATCTACTTTCCATTTTTAATATGGTATCATGGTCACTGTATGCTTTATTTCACACCTGCCTACCAGGCTGGGCCTTTTGGCTGAGACCGAAGGAGTTTTTATACCAGCCAGAGGATCAGCCATTGTCTTGCACCTCCAAGCAGTTATTTATTTTTCATTTTCTTGGACAGCATGTATGCACTTTACTAACTTCTGATTAGTTGGGTGTAGATCTTTGGACTTGCCCTGAAAGACTTGGGTCCTAATGTCATGTTCTCAACTTCCTATGCTTTTTTCCTTCAGGGGAGTCCCACCTAGTACTTTGGTGGACCTTGTCTCGACAGGTCACCAGAAGAATGGGGTCTGCCCGGTTTGGCTCAGTGAGTCACAAGTATCACAGTCTCTTGATTTGAAAGTCTTGGGTCGTGGTCTTATGGTCACGTTCTCAACCTCCTATGGGGGTTTTCCTTTGGGGGAGCCCCACCTAGTACTTGGGTGGACCTTGCCTCGACAGGTCATCTAAAGAATGTGGTCTGCTGGTTTTAGCCTAGTGGGCCATGAGTATCTAAGTCCCTTTCAGAAGCCTTGCGCCCTGGGAGATCAGGGCCAGGGTCTTTTCTCTTTGGAAGAGGACCATGTGTGCACCCTGTGCACTTTTTTTTGTCTGCTTCATTTTTGTGTGCGCACTTTTTTATTGCACTTGATGTTAGTTTCAAGTGTGCAAAAAAAAAAAAAGTTGTATAACTATATTGTACACTTCCATTGATCTGACAGTTAACCTAATCTACAGTATTACCCTATTACATTTACAAATATTCCCAAGTGTCATAATATGTTTTTTTTCTGCCCTATAGCCCATTTAAAAATTTATACCACAATAATTTATTTTAATAATTTAGAGTACCATAATTCCAGTGCCAAAGAAAACACCTGTGTCATGTTTGAATGACTATCGTCCCATTGCACTAACTCCAATAATGATGAAGTGCTTTGAGAGGTTAGTCATGCATCACAATAAATCCAGTCTTCCATATACGCTGGATCCATATCAGTTTGCATACCGTCCAAACCATTCCACGGACTATGTAGTATCCTCTACCCTCCACCTGGCCCTTACCCACTTAGAACAGAAAGACTCTTATGTTAGAATGCTGTTCATCAACTTTAGCTCAGCACTTAATACAATAATTCCTCAGCAACTTATCACTAAATTGAACTTGCTGGGCCTGAACCTGCCCCTCTGTAATTGGATCCTGGAATTTTTAACCGGAAGACCTCAGTCACTCCATGTTGGCCGCAGCACCTCGAGCACTACCATACTGAGCACGGGTGCCCCGCAGGGATATGTGCTCAGCCCCCTTCTCTTCACATTGCTGACCCACGACTGTACTGCCAAGTTTAGCTCCAACCATATCATCAAGTTTGCGAATGACACAACTGTGGATATGTCTCATCAGCAACAATGATGAAACACTCTACAGAGAGGAAGTGGCACAACTGGTTTAATGGTGTAGTTCAAACAACCTGCCTTTTAATGTAAGCAAAACAAAGGAGGTTGTGATGGATTTCAGGAGAAACTCTTGATCACCTCCCACTGACCATCGACAGGTCGACTGTGGAGAGAGTCAGCAGTACTAAATTTCTGGGAGTGCACATCTCAGAGGATCTTACCTGGACAACCACGTCACTCACCAAGTAGGCACAACAGCGCCTATATTTTCTCCGCCGCCTTAAAAAAGCCAGTCTCCCTCCACCTAGCGTTACTACATTCTATAGGGGAACCATTGGGAGTGTGCTGACCAGCTGCATCATTGTCTGGTATGGGAACTGCAGTTCTGCTAACCGCAAGACCCTGCAGAGGCTAGTAAAGACAGCCAAAAAGATTATTGGTGTCCCTCTCCCCTCCATCCTGGACATTTTCCATACACGGTGCTCCAGCAAAGCTACCAGTATTGTGAATAATCCTATCCATCCCTCCCACAGTCTCTTCCAGCTCTTGCTATCAGGTAGAAGGTACCGGAGTATCAAAACTCTGACTTTCAGACTGCTCAACAATTTTTTCCCCCAGGGTGTGAGAACCCTCAATTCCAATTCCCTTTGACACCACTTTTACAACCTATATACCATGACCACTCCCCCTCTTTTTTACTCTTGAATATGCACTAGACACTTTTAAACACTTGCTGCTACAAAGACTCTTGGAAATACACAGTATATGTACAGTTACACGGTTCCCAGATATGTATAAATTTATATTTTTTTATTTTAAGTTTTTCGCTGTTTTATTTTTGTATATTTATAATTATGCCTAATTAGTATGTAGCACTGTGGTCCTGTGAGATACGACATTTCGGTCTACCGTATGTCCTCATGTGTACTAGAATGACAATAAAGCTTGACTTGACTTGACTTGACTTAATTCCCATGAAACACGTTGGATTTATTTATTTTATCTGACTATAAATAAAAATTAGATCTTTATCACAATGCTGTAAAACTCTTTATGTAAGGCACTCACTATATACAAACTAGTGCCAAATTGCTGAATAACCAGCACCCAGAATGGTTGCTCCAAGGGTCAGGCAGATGACAACCAAATTACCAGGTCCCACTCAGAACCACTTTCTCAACTATTAGTCCAGATCCCAGGTACCATCCAATTTTTCTCGCGCTCCACAACTCATTAAAGATTTACCCTATGCCATGGCACTTTGGCCTTTCATTAACCATAGGGCTTTATTTACTTTGCTCCAAAGTTTAGTAAATGTGCAGAAGCTCTGCTGACTTCCATCATCCAATCATGTGCAAGCAAAAATGCATTTTTTTTAAATTTTCCTTTTTACTAAGCTCTTTTTACTAAGCTCTGGAGCAACTGCACTTTGCAACGTGCACAGCCTATTTGCCTTTAGTAAATCAACCCTATAGCCTCGTCAGTGACTGGAAATCTCTTGCTGGACTTTTGGACCAAGAGGCAAGTTCACCTGATACTGATTACTATAAAGCTAAATCATCTGATATTTTCTGATGTTTCCTGGGGACTTTGGTGGAGACATCAACTCCCACCAGCCATGGCTATTACGTCTACCAAAAGGCCAAGTCTTTTTATTTTTTAAGTTTTGAATAAATCAGGGATAGTTACAACCCCTGTCAGGTCTTTGTGCCCATGCTGAGGGCATTTATCCCACTATAGACCCTGGTGATCATCACCAGAGCAGACAGTGATAAGAAATCTAAGTTCTCAATTATCATCATGGCAGAAATACAAGGGAAATCTTCCAACGGAGATACTTGTTAGGGTGACGTCTATGTCGAAGAGGATTGTTCCTTCAGTTTGGAGAACATTTTCCTCACTTCATATTGTGTTTTGAGGATTGGAAGTGTCAGCAGATGGGCATAATGGGTCAAGAAGGACAAAATAGTAACAACTTGGTGGTTCATCTCTCCTTTATTGTGACCAAAAATAAATAACAGGTAATCTGAAGAAGGTTAGGAGCACAACAAAATTCAAGGTGGGCATTAGTAATGATGGCAATAAGAGATCACAGAACTCACAAAAACACACCTATGACTTAAAAATTAGTCCACTTTAAGTGAACTGGCCCTTTAAGCTGGCCCAATTAGAAAAACATCTCCATCCCTATTCTACCTGCCTAAAACACCAAAGGAGTGCTTGCTGTCCTGTCCTCCCTCTATCTTGGTTCCCTGTCACCTGGCAGCCTGAGCTCCCGGACTTATTAAATAGTTTAAGGCTGGATTGATATAACGACATCTAATGTCCAGGGGGTGCCCTAAGAAAGGCATAAAAATCAACCTGCTTATAACCTGCATCAGTAATATTCTACAGCGGCTTGAATTCCGGATCCTTATTGAGAAGTCACGGGACGCAAATTCATTAAGATTCAGCTCGCTTATTTTTGCCATCTTCAGACTATTCTTGTCTTTAATCAGTGTTTTTGCTTCTTCATTTTCAGATAAATTTAAATTAATCAAGATCTTTAATAAACGCCATTAACCTACTTGTTCAGATTGAGGTGACTGGAAGGCGGCGGCACTCAGAAAGCATTCAACACCCTTCTCAAAAGCGCTTTATTTTATAACGGGAGTGTTATTTATTTAATATGCTTTTCCAGATCAACAAAATCCAATTGTCAACACTGATTTTATTTATTTATTTTTGACTGCATGTTAAAATAAAGTGGTATTTTTTGAGTAAAAACAAAGGGCTTTTTTTCATGCAGAATCTTATGAGCCTTCAGTGGGAGCCTTGTTGGCCTTTTGGAAGCTAAATAAAAATGAGGTGCTGGACTCCGATTTGACTCTCTTCATATATATAGTATCTCACAAAAGTGAGTACACCCCTCACATTTTTGTAAATATTTTATTCTATCTTTTCATGTGACAACACTGAAGAAATGACGCTTTGCTACAATGTAAAGTAGTGAGTGTACAGCTTGTATAACAGTGTAAATTTACTGTCCCCTATAAAATAACTCAATTAAGCATTATTTGCCAGCACTGCCTTAACCCTCTTGAGCATGGAGTTCACCGGAGCTTCCTAGGTTGCCACTGGAGTCCTCTTCCACTCCTTCATGACGACATCACAGAGCTGCTGGATTTTAGAGACCTTACATTCCTCCACCTTCCCTTTGAGGATGCCCCACAGATGCTCAATAGGGTTTAGGTCTGGAGACATGCTTGGTCAGTCCATCACCTTTACCCTCAGCTTCTTTAGCAAGGCAGTGGCCATCTAGGAGGTGTGTTTGGGGTCATTATCATGATGGAAGACACACTTGTCTTTGTTCTCCTCACTTGGTTGCCACCACCTACTCTTGACACCATCTGAACCAAATAAGTTTATCTTGGTCTCATCAGACCACAGGACATGGTTCCAGTAATCCATGTACTTAGTTTGCTTGTCTTCAGCAAACCTCTGCAGCAATTCTGGCAGCACTCATACATCTATTTCCCAAAGACAACCTCTGGATACGATGCTGAGAATGTGCACTCAAATTCTTTGGTTGACCATGGCGAGGCCTGTTCTGAGTGGAACTTGTCCTGCTAAATCGTTGTATGGTCTTGGCCACCATGCTGCAGCTCAGTTTCAGGGTCTTGGTAATCTTCTTATATGTAATCATCTTTATGTAGAGCAGCAATTCTTTTTTTCAGATGCTCAGAGAGTTCTTTGCCATGGACTGCCATGTTGAACTTCCAGTGACCAGTATGAGAGAGTGAGAGTGATAACACCAAATTTTAACACACCTGCTCCCCATTCATACCGGAGACCTTGTAACACTAACGAGTCACATGACACCAGGGAGGGAAGATGGCTAATTGGGTCCAGTTTGGACATTTTCATTTAGGGGTGTACTCACTTTTGTTGCCAGCGGTTTAGACATTAATGGCAAATTTACACTGTTATACAAGCTGTACACTCACTACTTTACATTGTAGCAAAGTGTCATTTCTTCGGTGTTGTCACATGAAAAATGTGAGGGGTGTACTCACTTTTGTGAGATACTGTAAGTTGATAGAAGCGCTTGTTAACTTGACTTTGGGTGCTCAAAATCACCAACTGTGGGATCAGTCCCACAAAGTGGGATCCACTTCCTTTAGGAAATCTGAATGAGCAAGAGATTTGGAGTGCTAACCAAGCCCATATACCCTTATTCTTCACAATGAAATAAGTAGAAAAACAGTAGCCAATGCATTCCTGAGGCTAAAGATTCCCCTGTCGTCAGGGCTTGGGCTTAGTTCATTGAATTCCTATGTGGACTATAATACATTCTCATGATAGGGGGTCCTAATTCTGAGACAAGAAAACAAAAAGGGCTCAGTGGTTCTTTAATGGTGATGCCGGTATCCTGTTGGCCTGTTGGCTGATACCACAATGGTAAGTTGACCCAATGTTTTTGAAAAGCAGTAGCCAATGTATTCCTGAAGCCAAAGATTCCCCCTTCATCAGGGCTTGGGCTTAGTTCCTTGAATTCCTATGCGGACTATAATACAATCTTCTGGTATGGGACCCTAATTCTGAGAGAAGCAAATGAAAAGGGCTCAGTGGCGCTGTAATGGTGATTTTGGTAACCTGTTAACCCGTTGGCTGATACCACGATGGGAAGACTTGGAAAGTCGACTCAAAATTTAGATTGCTCGTTGATTAGCACAAGAACCTAAAACGCTACAGCTGGTTACAGGATGAATAATAGAGCAGGATGAGTTTGGGACAGAAACCAGTCTTTGGTGTGTCACAAGGCTTAGTACTAGGTCCTGTTCAATCTGTTTGTAAATGATATAACTAAAGGTTTCCTAGATAAGTTATGCCTTTTTGTCTATGATACCAAGGTGTATAATATAATTGTTCACATGGAACATAATTTAGCATTGCTATAAAATAAGTCAAAGCAGTGCAAACTATAATTCAGTGTTTCTTAATGTAAAATAATGCATTTAAGGAAAAGGAATCCTACCAATATTGGGGACGGAATGAGGGATCTATTGTGTTAACGTTAAGGATCAATAAAATCAGGTGTGTAGCTGAAAATTTGGAAAACTGCCTAAACGGGCCTCTCACCATTCAAAATTCTCTAAAACACAATGCATGTAAGAATGTAGGGCTAAAGCCTAACTAGTCTTAAAAATATTCCCTCCCCACTCCTAACACCTATACTAACTAACCTGTGTATGAAAGATATATATGCTCACCTATTTTCAGCCTTCTCTGGTCGGGTCACGTGATCCGGCCCCCCCTTTTTATCCAGCAGCGGCTGAACCATGAGAGCCTGTGGGTAATATCATCACTTCTGGCTTTCCCAGCCATTGTTGGGCACTCTGTCCATTCCCCTCCACTGGCTGACACAGGGAATCACATGAAGAGCAGGCTAAACATAGTTAAGTATATACATCTTTTTTACACAGGTTAGTTTGTATAGGTGTTAGGAGGTGGGGGGAGCAATTTCAGGGCTAGTTAGGCTTTATCCTGGAATTTTACTTGCACAAAATCTTTTATTTGAAGCTGAATTCCAGGAATGTGGCCACTTTGTAAAAAGTTAAGGCACACAATGAGTTCAGTCCAATGAGGTTCATGACATCTGCTGCACTCATCTCTATTATGTACATCTAACAGGTGTATTGCTCTGCTGGAGAGACACACCACAGATCTTAGAGGGGAGAAGCACACAGAGCAGCTATGCTTGCCCCTCAGCTCTACTGCCCATTCACAGAAGCCTTTGTATTTTGTGAATGAGTTCACATAATACAAAGGCTTCTGTGATTGGGCAGGAGGAGCGGAAGGGTGGGCATAGCAGCTGCAGAGACTCTCCTGTTAAAGAGGTAGAGATCGCAAGGATCAGTGTCAGGCTCCAGTGATTGCAATCTTCCAGGAATACTATAAACCTGTCAGATATAAAAAATAGAGATAAAGATGTCATGCACCTTGTTGGTCTTAACAGGGTGCATTCAGTTTTTACAAAGGAGCTGAATTCCTGCAATTCCGCTTTAAATAAACATCTCAATTAAATATATAAATCTACTTTATGTGCACCAAATGCCATTGGAAGCTCAGTTGTTAGCATATAAAAGTAGAAGTGACATCATCACTGTGTTGTTTGTAGGGGGTACAGAGAGCAGAGCTGTGGGAAGTACTCAGCAGGTCCTGCCCACTAGAGGCTACCTGCAGAAAACGAAAGGAGCGGGCAGAGACAAGACCAGTCATGCTGCACAAGGATAGAGAGCAGCAGTGAGCGGTCTTTATTACAGGAAGTCTCACACTGGATTACTGCACAGATCTGGAAGTAATACACAACGTACACCAAGATTCAAGGAAGAATACACATTTCTCTAGTATTTAGACAATATTTACTTATCCTGGAGGTAACCTTTGACATTGCACTGGACAGCAGAATGGTAGCTGGCAGGGCTTATGCGTGAATTCAAAGGAATAAATCAGAGAGAGACAGAAATTTGTTTTTATTTTATTTTTTTAGGGCCAATATGGTGTTCTCTCTTACAAGACTTGTCCTTTTAAAAGTGTTGGGCTACATGCACACAGGACGTGAAAAAAATGTCCTAAAAACGTCAGTAGCTGATCAGTGATTTTTTCAGCTTTTATTAGCATTTTTGCTCATTTTTTTTCGCGGGTTTAAAGGGCCAGCTTTTTTTTTTTCCTCAACTGATCTAAAATGTCCAAAAACGTTTTGCGCAATTTTGAGCGTTTTTAAGAGTTTGAGCATTTTTACAGCTAAAAAATGTCTGTCAGAACCCACTGGTCTTGGGTTTTTTTTACAGCTCATATTTTTGATACTGAAGTTTTAATGGTAGATTTGGTCTATATTAATAGTTTCCCTTCTCTACAAGTAGGATGAGAAGAGGTGAAAAGCCATCTGTGAAATAAATGGCAGAGGAGCTGGGTATGGTGTGTCTAAGGATGGGTCGGAGTCATCAAGTTTGAAGAACATCAGATTTATTTATTTTACCAAAAGACGCATTTCGTGTCCATAACGTGCCACTTCCTCAGTTTAGGAAATGTTTGACACATAGACACATTCAGGTGGAAGAGAAAACTAAGAAATGTTAAACGTTTGTGTGTCACCGTTAACTAAGGAAGTCACAAAACACATCTTTTGGTGGAATAAAGCTATCTGATTTCTTTTAACTTGATGACTCCAACCCATCCTTAGGCACGCCATACTGGCGGGACTTTTTATCTCCTCTCATCCTACCAGTAATAATACCCATCTGAGAATCCATTGAAAATCCAGGATTGGGACCCCCACAGCATCAAGCATGACCGATTTCGCTCCACGTGGAGACGAGGCCTTTTCTCCACCCGCATTCACGGAAGGTTGAGTGCTTTTACCCAACTGGGTCACCACAACCTCACCAGATGTAAATCTTTTTATCCTTTTCTCTTTTACGTTTCTCTTAATTGAAGAAAAAAACTAACTCCATTTAGATACATAGCGCACCATAAGGGCTCTCACACTTCTCCCCTCTCTTTTTCTGGTGGATACCTCGGGCCTTTTTAATGGGTCTTCAAACTGGATTTTTGGTCTGATCCCTTGAATCTTTGTGGACCACCACCAACTAAATCCCTTCTATCCATTTCTGTTTAGGATTTTCATAGACATGATATGAGGACACATTGCAGTGGCTGGAAGTTTGTACTGTACACACAGCTAAATATGACTCTTTCATAGCTCACGGGTGATATTGTCCTTATTTTTTTTTTCTAAATCACTCTTAAGTATTTCACGACTGTGAAATGTCAAGAACACATATTATTGCTCTTGAGGCCATGGTCTTGGAAAAAGGTGCAGAACCAGATTCTCCATAGGTCTCATGACTATCCTGGAGAAGGCCAAAGCTGTTGAGGTGCCATGGATGGCTATCTTGGCATTCTTGACTTATCACACTGCTGGTTTTTCTAAGTTTCTCAACATCCCCAATTATTATAACATGGAGCTGGTGCCTTGAGGTCACATGAATATCATGCATAAGACCAAAGCTTTTGAGTTGCCATTGATGACTATGTACACCGGCAGCCGTGTGATCAACAGCTTGCTGGTATAAATGAACCCCAAGTTAGTATTTGGTGCTCATGGCTCAATGTTTGCCCAAAACCAGAACTTCTTTGTATTCTTTGCAACAGTAACTATGTGTAGTGCTTTGAAAACAATTTTGTTAAAAACATTTATATCTTTTTTTTTTTTTTTTTTTTTTTTTTTTTTTTTTTTTTTTTTTTTTTTTTTTTTTTTTTTTTTTTTTTTTTAGTATTTGTTTCAGTTTTTATGTTTAATTCTATACTAAGCAGACAATACAGCTTAAAGATCCCATCATTAGTGTTGAGCGAACCCGGACTGTAACGTTCGGGTCCGTACCGAACTTTTGGGTGTCCGTGGCACGGACCCGGACCCGGACATTTCAAAAATCGTTCGGGTTCGTACTACGTGGCCGGTTAGTGTCGGTACGGTAATCATCCGTACCGACACTACCCGTTTGGTCACTTTGCGAACAACTAACCGACGGGACGTCGAAGAGTTGTGCACCTCATTTTATCGTCTTGGGGCCTGGCTTGGGCTTGCTAAAAACTTTACAGGCCCAGGCCCAGGCACGGTGCCTGTGGGTTTTCAAGCCATGCCTGGGCTTGCAATGTCAGGCCCAAGCGAGTTGTGATTACTACCCTAGAAATTCGACATAACAGACGAATCATATCTTAATTTGTATTTTTGACTTTGTTTATGATTTTTTTTTTTTTTTTTTTTTTTTTTTTTTTTTTTTTTTTTTTTTTTTTTTTTTTTTTTTTTTTTTTTTTT
>BLSH010378576.1:967991-983594 GCA_018402905.1 Glandirana rugosa | reverse complement strand
GGAACACCTGCCTTAAAATGTCGTTCAGAACATCTCCCGAATGTCGTTTTCCTTAATTGACTTGGAAATGGCCCAAATGTATTGCTGAATGCAGTCTAATTAATATTAATAATAAATGCCATTATTAACATCAAAGAACATCTGGTGCTCCTGTTTACTCTGAAGTCTTATATGTAACACATTTTGTGGCTGTTTCATCTTGCAAACATTGTGCTGTAAACAGTTTTTTTTTTGTTTTTTTTTTAATACTTCATAGGTCATGTCAGCCCCCCACCACCACTACCACCATACACCATACTAAAGCATAAAGCAAATAAAAGTGGAGGGAGCAAAATCAAATATTTTCTCTGGGTCACACCCGTTGCTGTGATACCGGTTAGAAGTCCCTTGGGTAAACCATTTTAGAAAAAAAAAAAAATATATAAAAAAAAAATATATATATACAGCAACTACTACTCATGCCTGAGCTTACATCAGTTTAGTACGATAAATCAAAGACTGAATAACTTTAATCTAAAATTTCATTAAGTAGTTTGTGTCAGGTAGTAAAGCTGGATAATGCAGTGCTGTTTAATGATAATTGGTGTTTGGTTAATAAATTCTGCAAGTTCGAATTACTTTCAAGCAATCTATAGAATGCACGACTCAGCAGTGTAACTAAACCTCAAATTGATTAACTTGCATGAAGCAAGCATTGACAAAGATGGCATCATTCCAAGTAAGAGAAGAGCATATCATCTGGATGGTGTTCCGTTGCTCTGGCGTAGGGAAATAAATCCCCACTGGATGCATTTTTAAAAAGCTTTTTGCCTTTGAAATGATGTCACCCGACTGTGTTTCTATATTTTTATATCTAAATATTTTTTAATTATTATTTTTTTTTTTTTTTGCTCTTGGTTTTTTTTTTTCCTGTCTTCTTCCTTTGGAAGGACACACGCACTCATTCTCAGGTCACTAATCATGTGATGCATTAGAATAATGGAGTTTGTGTGTTTTTTTTTTTTCTGTTATTATTATGCAGAATTAAAAACCGCAAAACAATTAAGAGGGAATGTATTATTGAAAAAAAAAATGTTCCTCGCATAGCAAGCTGGAGCTGTCTAAAAATTAATGGATTCAGGGTGTGGTTATAAGAGGGATTGTCTTTATTTTTTTTCTTTAGGGAGGTCAAAATGTGAAGTACATGTCCGTAGCATTTTATTTTATTTTATAACATCCAAGTTTTATTTACCACATTTGTTAGTAGTGTATGTTTTATTTATTCTGTTGTGTATATTTTTTTTGTTTAACACTCATTTTTGAAGAGCTTTTTATTCAAACCTTTATTATTTATTAGATCATGGCTATGGAAGACCAATACAGTCTTGTGGTCAGTTCACTATTTGCCCTTGTGCCTTTTTTTCAGCCCTTTTAATTTTCTTTTTAACTTAATTTCCATATCCATAATAAAGAATGTATTACTGACCACAGCAGTAGACTATGGTCTGTAGGAAAGTATTGGAAAGATCTGTCTTATATGTTTTATTTATACTGTTTTATATATATTTTTTTATTTAATACTCATTTTTGAAGAGTATTTTATTCAAAGCTTTATTATTTATTAGATCATGGCTAAGGAAGACCAATACAGTCTTGTGGTCAGTTCACTATTTGCCCTTGTGTTTTTTTTTCCTCGGCTCTTTTAATTGTCTTTTTAACTTAATTAGAACACTGGCTTCCATATCCCTAATAAAGAATGTATTACTGACCACAGCAGTAGACTATGGCCTGTAGGGAAGTATCGGAAAGATCTATCTTACCATGTGGTCTTTCTTTTAGTTCCTGACTTATTTTGAATCTCAAAAGCTGATTGGTTGCTATATTCATTTTTTTATTTCACACATGAGTACCACTCCATGTTCTGAATGGAATTACTAGCAGGCAACAAATCATTTAATATGGCTGTAATTTAATGGTAATAACATAAGCAGGAAAGGAGCTTCTCCCCTAGATCCTCAAGTAAGCCTTATAGGTATGAAGAGGATCACTGCTTTCCCATCCAACCTGTGCAACCAAGGAGGTAGGTGCAACCTCTGCTTGCTTGTCTCCACCAAACCACTCCCCCTGATGTGCTTCGCCCCACCCACGAGGCTTATTCATAGGGTATGACCAAGTATGACTATGCCCCATTGGCCAGGGCAAAACGTTTTAAGGGTGTGTGTTTTGGTGGAGACATGTATGCTAAGGCTGCTCCAAACTCCTTGGTTGGCTGGATGGGAGAGTGATGATCCTCTTCATACCTACATGACTGTAATTTAACATTTGAGTACACCTTTAAGCTGACTATATTAATCCAGCATCTGTGACCACCCCAATGCATCATTGATATATGGTTTGATACTTTCTGAACTCTTGTGAAATGAAACAAAAAGTGCCCTTGAAGTGGGGTTTCCGTCATGCTACAAGGGAAAATGCTTGTTTTCGCCTAGGGTACTGGTAGAGAGCACATTTAATTGCCTAATCCCTTGCTCCCACAAGCTTCGCCTCCTTTGTAACTGGTTTCTGTAATCCTTTACTCCAGGAGTCTCTAAACTTTCTAAACAAAGGGACAGTTTGCTGTTCTTTAATCTTTAGGGTGGTCGGACTGTGGCGATTGGAAGTAGAAAATGTCTCTGCATCAATGGGAGTAAAGGATGCTCCATCTTTGGTGTCAGGAACTGTGTCCCAACATTGGTGTCATTGGGTGGAACTGTGCCCTATGATCAGTGTTATTGTTAGGAATTGCGCCCCTTCATTGGTGTCAGTGAGGGGAATTATGCTCCATTGTTGGTATCAGTGGGGGGGAATATTGCCCCAAGGCCTGGAAAAAAGGAAAGCAAAGAGCCGCCAAGCTGGTGCTCTGGGTGGTTGTCATAGTTGTGACATCATCTTGTACAATGCATGACCATAAATCCTGCATTGTAAATGAGAATGCCGAGGGCATGTACACATTCCAGAGTGTCAGGGTAAAGAAGTGAGAGCTGGCTGCTGGGGGAGTAAGGGATAAAGTAAGAAAATTGCTTTTTGCTTGAATTATAGGCAAAAATAAGCATTTGCCCTTTGCGATGTGGGGGAAGTCCCACTCCAAGGGCAGTTTCTCCATGCTTCAATGACTCAGCTTTAAGGGCTTGGGAAAATGCCCTTTGCTTTCAGGAGCCATCAAACTTACGATCCGTGTAGAGTTTCTTCACAAGTGCTTCTAACTTTCTTTTGACCTGCTTCTAATCTGTATCAATCAGCTTTTGCACTACCACTGACTTGTAAGGGGAGAAGATCAGTTCTAATGCATATAAATGCCTATGTACGCTAGTTCTCAATTTGGTGCATGTGATCCATCTTTAGCTTCTGATGTTCCAAGCAGTGAGCTCATCCATTCAATCAGAAATAACATGGTCCACATTGATGTCTGCTGGTGTTCCAATGGATAAATGTTATCAAATATACCTGCTGTGGGGGTTATTTACTAAAACTTCATGGTGCAAAATCTGGTGCAGCTCTGTATAGAAACGAATCAGCTTCCAGTTAAAAGCTGATTGGCTACCATGCACAGGTGCACCAGATTCTGGGTGCACCAGATTTAGTAAATGTACCCCTGTGTGTTTTCTAACCAGATCTTTCCATTTGTAAGTCCATACCACCCAAGAGTACTTAGAGAACCTCCAGCTGTTCATCATAGAAGATGGCAGATTCACAAAGACCCAATAAGTAGGAGTGGGACATGTTTTCTACTTGAAGTGGTGGTAAACCTCAGAAATGAAATATGAACAAAGCATGTCCCTCTATAACAGTGGTCTCCAAACTGTGGCCCGGGGGTCGGATGCAGCCCTTTGCTTGCCTTTATCCGGCCCTTGAGGCACTAATCCTCCCACTGATTCAAGACACTATTCTGCCTATTGACACCAACAACGGGGCACCATTTCTTCCACTGACACTAACAATGGGGCACTATTCCTCCCAATGACACCAACAATGGGACACTATTCCTCCCAATGATATCTATGATGGGGCACTAAATCTCCCACTAACACCAACAATGGGGCACCATTTCTCCCACTGATATCAATGATGGAGCACTATTCCTCCCACTGACACCAACAACGGGGCACCATTTCTCCCACTGATACCAATGATGGAGCACTATTCCTCCCACTGACACCAACAATGGGGCACTATTTCTCCCAATGATACCAATGATGGGGCACTATTCCTCCCACTGACACAAATAATGGGGCATTATTCCTCCCACTGATACCAAATGTGGCAATGTTTACTCCAACTGATGCCAGGAAATTCTCCACTCCTGCTGGCCACAGTCCAGCCCCCCCTAAAGTCTGATGGACAATAATCTGGCCCTTTGTTTAGATAGTTTGGAGACCCTTGCTCTATAGCGTGTACTTGTCTCTATCCAGAGAACTAAGGCTCGGTTGAGGCTCACTGGGGCGACTTGTCAGGCGAGTTAGTCACCTGACAAGTCGCATTCCATTCAGTGCAATGGAACCTTTCTAATTGGACCGACTCAAGGCACTCCGACTTAGAAAATGGTTCCTGCACTACTTGGGGACAACTTCGGAGCGGCTTGCTTCGACTGCTATCAAATAAGTAATTTGCAAGCTGCGCTGAAGTTGCGCTGACAAGTTTTCCTGACACCAAGAGAAAAATGGTGACCCGGGAGGGATCTACAGCATACATCCAAGTAGTCACAAACAAAAAGTCTCCTGTGCTTGAGAGTGGTAGGAGGAAAATGTAGCGCTTGCAGGTGTCTCTGGAGGTGCTGCGGAGCCAGGCACTGGATCGGAGGGGGGGGGGGAGTGTTCTTGCGTCCAAATGGGGGTATGGAGAGTCGTCTGTAGGGCAGCCAGCTGACAGAGCAGAAGTGACTCTGTTGGTAGTAAGCAGAAAAGACAAGCGGCGCCCCACTAAGTGCAGTAGAGGGTTAAAAACAACAAATTTATTAAAATTGCACTTACAAGAGGGAAGTGTATATCAGGCATGTAGAGAGTCCAAGGTGTCCCAGTCTGGGTGGTCCCGCCTTCACATGTGTCTGGTCACTCCGGTGGGTTCCGAGGCTCCAGGCAGGTGGGCGAGATGGAGAACCAGGCGTATCGAACCAGTGGGAGACTGGAGAAAGGGTAGGTAGGCTCTGAAGGCCTGATGAAGGAGCACGGATTGCTCCAAATGCGCGCCTGGAACAGCCTACCTACCCTTTCTCCAGTCTCCCACTGGTTCGATACGCCTGGTTCTCCATCTCGCCCACCTGCCTGGAGCCTCGGAACCCACCGGAGTGACCAGACACATGTGAAGGCGGGACCCCCAGCATACGGACCACCCAGACTGGGACACCTTGGACTCTCTACATGCCTGATATACACTTCCCTCTTGTAAGTGCAATTTTAATAAATTGGTTGTTTTTAACCCTCTACTGCACTTAGTGGGGCACCGCTTGTCTTTTCTGCTTCTGTGTGCTTGAGAGTGGGCCCAGAGCTGTTAGTAAACTATAATTACATCCTGGCTTTCATGGATAAGTCTTGCCTTGCTGCCCTCATAAGACTGGGGGAGTCTGGAACAACTGGAACCACAAAACAAAAAATAAGATGCACCAACCTAGCGCATTATCCTAAAAACATGACTTTATTGTTGAATAAAGTGGTAATGACAGTTGCATCTATGGTAATCCCAACAAACAGCACCATCTAGTCCACAGTACATCATAACATGTGACAGAACAACTGGAGATCCAATAGGCTAACGCTTTTTGAGGAGTAGCCTCTTCTTTAGAGCCAGCCTCAGAGCTCAGGCTGGCTCTGAGGACGAGGCTAGATCTCAAAACGTGTTAGCCTATTGGATCTCCAGTTGTACTGTCACATGTTATGATGTGCAGCGCTAATATATAAATTGATATAAAAAACACAGTTCATATGAGTCCATATAATGTAGTTAATAGATTAAGGGAATCCACAGAAGAACCCTTTAAAGTTGCCTTCATCATAGAAAGAAGAAACAAATAAAGTGGCATACAGCTGTAAAAGATGCCATCCACAAACAGACTCAGAGAGGGAGAACCGTAACCACAGCCGGTGAGGCAAATGTGCAGGCTCCTTACCAGACCAAAATGACCACCAAATGATAGGCTGGTCAAGCGTGCCTCTGGAGAAGTATGGTCTCTCCATTACCTCTGTATGTCATCTCCCAGTATCACAAATGAACTCCTCCTCTCTGCATCACATAGTGTGTGCAGAATATAAAAATAAGGAAAACATAGTGCAATAAGGTAAAAAAGGATTTATTTAAAAGTAATGGTTGCACTTACATCAAAGAAGTGTATCAAACACCCATAAAAGACACCAGAATAAGCAGCTGCGGCATCCTAGTTCTAAAGTCACTTCCCTTCCTGACTCATGTGCGTCATCCAATCACAGAGAAACAGCGTGATGACGTTTCCCTCTTAGGCCACACCTACGCCTTTCGTAATCAGCGTACGTCATCTGGGCAAGGCCTTGATTATGGAACGCATTGGTGTGGCCTAAGACAGAAACGTCATCACGCTGTTTCTCTGTGATTGGATGACGCACATGGGCTGGGAAGGGAAGTGACTTTGGAACTAGGATGCCGCAGCTGCTTATTCTGGTGTCTTTTACGGGCGCTTGATACACTTCTTTGATGTAAGTTCAACCATAACTTTTAAATAAAACTTTTATTACCATATTGCACTATGATTTCCTTATTTTTATATTCTGCACACACTATGTGATGCAGAGAGGGGGATTCTGTAAGTCCATTTGTGATACTGGGAGACGACATACAGAGGTAATGGAGAGACCATACTTCTCCAGAGGCACGCTTGACCAGCCTATCATTTGGTGGTCATTTTGGTCTGGTAAGGAGCCTGCACATTTGCCTCACCGGGTGTGGTTATGGTTCTCCCTCTCTGAGTCTGTTTGTGGATGGCATCTTTTACAGCTGTATGCCACTTTATTAGTTTCTTCTTTCTATGATGAAGGCAACTTTAAAGGGTTCTTCTGTGGATTCCCTTAATCTATTAACTACATTATATGGACTTATATGAACTGTGTTTTTTATATCAATTTATATATTAACGCTGCACTTTTGTATATTGATGCTTTGGAAGTCCATATCTAGGCTTTTTGTGCTGGCTGCTTTCTGAAGCTCTTTAGCCTGAGAGTGGGGTTTTCATTTTTTGTATTATACCTATATATATATATATATATATATATATATATATATATATATGTGTGTGTGTATATACATATATGTATGCATTAATGTATACATTATATACATGCATATTATGTTATGATGTACTGTGGACTGGATGGTGCTGTTTGTTGTGATAAGCTTTCATGCAACTGTCATGTCTGTGAGTATAATACTTGCTACGTTTTACAACAATAAAGTCATGTTTTTAGTATACTGTGCTAGGTCGGTGCGCCCTCTCTTTAGTTTTGTAGCTTCGGCACACTGCTTGTGATTGACAACCTCAGCTCATTTCCTGTGTGTTGTGTTAAGGGGGTGTGACCCTTCCCTTCAATCAGCTCTCACTGAGCTCTGCAAAGTGTAACATCAGCTTCCCACCCCCTGTTTTCTGACAGCCCAGAAAGCTTTATAAATTCCAGTCTTTAAATGCCTGTAGAGTAGAGAAGGCAGCAGACAAACAGGTACAACTTATCTAGGAGGATTTTTTTCATCTCTGTGGATCACCGGAGGCCAGTCACTTCACTGGGTATGTGGAAGGGTTTACAACCACTTAAAGGGTTTATGTAAAATTTTAGAAGTATCCAAGATAACAGCTTGACAAAAAGGTATTCAATAGCAGATGCATGCTATCCATTGCTCTCTCCAGATTTGACAGAAATCACTCATAACTCCTAGCTTGACAAAGGGAAGCAGACCTGAATTGTTGATGTTTTACCTGCTATTCTGTTATAAGGAAAGAGATTTCACTAGTCTAGAATGACACACAGCATGACAGAGACTACAAAGGCCAGAAAGTACTTACTGATGTAAAGTTACCTTAGGGTATTAGCCAATAGTGCCGAATTAGCATCCACAAAAAAAAAAAAATCATACAGAATAGAAAACACTGGCCAGTTAGTAAGATTAGGCAGTACTGGGAACCGCACTGTACATACACTATATTGTCAAAAGTATTGGGACACCTGCCTTTACATGCACATGAACTTTAATGTCATCCCAGTCTTAGTCTGTAGGGTTCAATATTGAGTTGGCCCACCCTTTGCAGCTATAACAGCTTCAACTCTTCTGGGAAGGCTGTCCACAAGGTTTAGGAGTGTGTCTATGGGAATGTTTGACCATTCTTCCAGAAGCACATTTGTGAGGTCAGGCACTGATTTTGGATGAGAAGGCCTGGCTCACAGTCTCCACTCTTATTCATCCCAAAGGCATTCTATTGGGTTGAGAACAGGCCAGTCAAGTTCCTCCACCCCAAACTCGCTCATCCATGTCTTTATGGACCTTGCTTTGTGCACTGGTCCAAATCATTTGGTGGAGGGGAGATTATGGTGTGGGGTTGTTTTTCAGGGGTTGGGCTTGGCTCCTTAGTTCCAGTGAAGGGAAATCTTAAGGCATCAGCATACCAAGACATTTTGGACAATTTCATGTTCCCAAGTTTGTGGGAACAGTTTGGGGATGGTCCCTTCCTGTTCCAACATGACTGCAAACTGGTGCACAAAGCAAGGTCCATAAAGACATGGATGAGCGAGTTTGGGGTGGAGGAACTTGACTGACCTGCACTTCAACCGAATAGAACAACTTTGGGATGGATTAGAGCTGCGAGCCAGGCCTTCTCTGTCAACATCAGTGTTTGACCTTCTGGAAGAACGGTCAAACATTCCCATAGACACTCCTAAACCTTGTGGACAGCCTTCCCAGAAGAGTTGAAGCTGTTATAGCTGCAAAGGGTGGGCCAACTCAATATTGAACCCTACGGACTAAGACTGGGATGCCATTAAAGTTCATGTGCGTGTAAAAGTAGATGTGTATATACTTCCTCTCTCCTCCATTGCAACCAGATTCTTAGTTGGGCCACCAAAATATTGTGGCACGATTTATATGATTATGCATGTCTGACTATCCACTGATAGCTACAGTTAACTTTATTGAGATTTGAATTTCCTGGATCTGATTTTATGAAGTCAAAATATATTCAGCTGTTAGGATAATGTGCCTTCACTACATCATTTTTCAGACAGTTTGATGGAAATATATCATTTCTGACATTTACGGCTTTTATTTTATTGCAAGTAATTGATCTGAAATATGTTTTAATGCTAGTAGTGTAAAATCACAGCCTCACTCGCAGTCCAGTCACAGGATTTTGGTCTTGTTCCTTTTAGTGTTGTATGCATATACAGCACATAGTGTTTTTAAAAGCCGAGATATCATTAAACGTGGGATTTTAGTAATAGTTGTAGGCTGGTAGACTGAAGGCTCTTCTCCCTTCCCTGTCCCTTATCCCTTTAAGAATGAAATGGAAGGATCTCCCTGCCATATTTTAGCTGTGGTCTCCAGCCATAAGGAGTTTTAGTGTTACCAGCTACCTCAGAATGTTCCACCCCTCTATTCCATTCACTCCAGAACCCTTTCTCAAACTTTTTCACATGAAAGAACATTTAAAATGATCTTCAGGTTTCAGGGAACCCCTGAAAAAATGATTACATCTACAGCTCACAGTACATCAACTTGGTGAGTAGGTTGTACAGTGAGGGAAAAAAAGTATTACATCCCCTGCTGATTTTGTATGTTTGCCCACTGACAAAGAAATGATCGGTCTGTAATTTTAACAGTGAGAGACAGAATAAAAACAAAAATATCCAGAAAAATGCATTTCAAAAAAGTTATAAATTGATTTTCATTTTAATTAGTGAAACAAATATTTGATCACCTATCAATCAGCAAGATTTCTGGCTCCCAGGTGTCTTCTATACAGTTAACAAGCTGAGATTAGGAGCACTCTCTTAAAGGGAGTGCTCCTAATCTCAGCTTGTTACCTGTATAAAAGACACCTGTCTACAGAAGCAATCAGATTCCAATCTCTCCACCATGACCAAGACCAAAGAGCTTTGCAAGGATGTCAGGGACAAGATTGTAGACCTAGCAAGGATGGAATGGGCTACAAGACCATCACCAAGCAGCTTGGTGAGAGGGTGGCAACAGTTGGTGCAATTATTCGCTAATGAAAGAAACACAAAATAACGGTCTCCCTCGGTCTGGGGCTCCATGCATGTTCTCACCTTGTGGAGTTTCAATGATCATGTAAACGGTGAGGAATCAGCCCAGAACTACACAGGAGAATCTTGTCAATGATCTCAAGGCAGCTGGGACCATAGTCACCAAGAAAACAATTGGTAACACACTACACCGTGAAGGACTGAAATCCTGCAGCGCCCGCAAGGTCCCCCTGCTCAAGAAAGCACATGTACAGGTCCGTCTGAAGTTTGCTAATGAACATCTGAATGATTCAGAGGAGAACTGGGGGAAATTGTTGTGGTCAGATGAGACCAAAATCAAGCTCTTTGGTATCAACTCAACACGCCATGTTTGGAGGAGGAGGAATGCTGTCTATGACCCCATCGTCAAACATGGAGATGGAAACTTTATGCTTAGGGGGTGTTCTTCTGCTAAGGGAACCGGGCAATGGCACTGCATCAAAGGGACGATGGATGGAGCCATGTACCGTCAAATCTTGGGTAAGGACCTCCTTCCCTCAGCCAGAGTACTGAAAATGGTTTGTGGATGGGTATTGCAGCATGACAATGACCCAAAACCCATGGCTAAGGCAACAAAGTAGTGGCTCAATAAGAAGCCATTTTTCTGAAGCCCAAAGCCCCTGAACAGCAGTAAATCATAAAGCAGAACTAAACCCATTTATTTAACGGTTTCAAAATACAGTTACATTCCTGCAATGCTGAAATTGCTAGCTGTCACATTTGCTTGTGTCCTCATCCAAACTGTCAAACCATCAAATGGCTGGTGTCATAACTGATCACATGTGCCACACCATGACAGTTGCAGATCAAACAGAAGCAGCTTCCTTGGCTGTAAACAATAGGAGGGTTTGATTCTGCTTTAAGGCTGTCGGCAGATCAGCCTCTACAAACTCGCAAGTACCTAAAAACAATATAGGCACTTATTTTTAATGTTTTACATATCTATACCTGTATAAGGGGCCAGCCTGAAGTGATCTAGCAGGACTTCATTTTCTGACTAAAGTTCCACTTTAAATTAGTGGTAGTTGAAGAAATGCACCCCTTACATTGGTGGTCAGTGCAGTGTCTCTTAGATTGGTGGTGAGTTCGAGAAATGCCTCATACATTTCTGGTTAGTGTAGTTCTTTCTTTAAATGGTGGTCAGTGGACATAATGCCCTGTTGATGGTCAGTGTAGTGATCCCTTACATTGGTAGTCAGTTGGAAAAGGCCCCCCTTATGTTGGTGGTCAGTAGAGAAACGATCCCTTACATTGTTGGTTAGTTGAAGAAGGGCCTTTAGGGCTTACATCAGGCAATGTGCTTGTGTCAGTGGCAGATTTGACATCAGTTCAAAACTCTTTTGAGATCATTCAGAACTCATTGGCAAGTTGAGCTTCTTCTCCTGCACTTCACCTGCTTTAATCGGGTTTTGCATACCCACAGACTTGTATGAGAATGCAAAACCCGAATGAAGCAAACAAAAGTCCCTTCAAATAGGCTCTTGCATTGGTGATCAGTGGAAATAATGCCCGGTTACATTGTTGTCCATCAGTAAGAATGCCCCCTTTACAAACTTCTAAAAAGTGTCAGTAGCTTCCTTGCTGAGAGAAGAAAGAAGGGGCTCCACTAGTTCAACGCCACTAGCTCTGCCGAGTGAAGAACTATGCAGGCCAGAGATGGATCCTTCATTCCTCTTTGCCCAAGGATCCTGTAGTAACTATTGAAGAACCATAGTTGAGAAAATGCTAAGGGCTGTTCTAGATAGATAGGTTGATAGATAGGCGGGTAGATAGATAGATAGACGGGTAGATAGATAGATAGATAGATAGATAGATAGATAGATAGATAGATAGATAGATAGATAGATAGATAGATAGATTCCTTAAAAACAAAAACTAGTATAGAATTTTGAAATGTTTCCAAAATACAGTAAATTATCAGCTTCTTACTGTCTTTTTCAGAGCAGTGTCAATAAACATTCAAGTTAAACAGCTACTCGCTATGGTAAATCCATTTTCTATACAGCTTAGCGCGTACAGTAAAACACAAAACCCAGCTAATTAAACCAACCATTTGTTAATTATCCCAAGAAGAAGAGAAAGTCAATATAGATAGAGGGGGATGTTAAAGGAAAACATGAGTAAGGATGAAAATAGCCAGCAAAACCACAAAATATTTGATTATATGGACTTGCCCTTTTTTTTTAATTATCTTTAACGGTACCTGCACTGATTGTTGTGAGTCAGTTCCTCTGCAGTGGAACACAAGTTTTTAACCAAAGAATTTTGTGGATATGGCTTTCTTGGTACAGAAACAGAATACTGTTAATAAGAAAACTTTATTGCCTGTTAAAACTATAGAGGGACAAGTAAGCTGCCACGCCTTAAAAATAGCTTTTCCCAAGAGACTATTTGGGGCATCCATCTTATACAGTTTATGGCCAAAAGTTTGTAATCACCTGATCATCACACGTGTATAGGCTTGTTTGAGATCATATTCCAAAATCATGGACATTAATATGGAGTTAACTTTTTTTTGTTGATAACAGCCCCCACTTTTCTGGGAAGGCCTTCCACAAAATTTTGGAAGCTGCCTGCGGGAATTTGTGCCCATCTAACCAAAAGAACATTTGTGAGGTCAGGTACTGATGTTGGACAAGAAGATCTGGCTCACAGTCAGAGTTCCAATTCATCCTAAAGGTGCTCAGTAGGTTTAAGGTCAGGGCTCTGTGCAGGTCACTCAAGATCCTGCACACCAAAGACTTTCCACAAGATTTTGGAGTGTCTGTGGGAATTTGTGCCCATTGAGCCAAAAGAAAATTTGTGAGTTACTGATGTTGGATGGGAATTCCTGGCTCACAATTGGTGTTCTAATTCATCCCAAAGGTGTTCAGTAGGGTTGAGGTAATTTGTGAGGTTGGGTACTGATGCTAGTTGAGAAGACCTGGCTCACAATTGGTGTTCTAATTCATCCCAAAGGTGTTTAGTATGGTTGAGGTCATTTGTGAGGTTGGGTACTGATGCTAGTTGAGAAGACCTGGCTCACAATTGGTGTTCTAATTCATCCCAAAGGTGTTTAGTATGGTTAAGGTAATTTGTGAGGTTGGATACTGATGCTAGTTGAGAAGACCTGGCTCACAAATTTGTGTTCTAATTCATCCCAAAGGTAATCAGTTGGGTTGAGATCATTTGTGAGGTTGGGTACTGATAATAGTTGAGAAGACCTGGCTCACAATTGGTGTTCTAATTCATCCCAAAGGTGTTCAGTAGATTTGAGGTAATTTGTGAGGTTGGGTTCTCATGTTGGATGAGAAGAACTGCCTCACAACAGGTGTTCCAATTCATTCCAAAGGTGTTCAGTAGAGTTCAGGTAATTTGTTAAGTTGAGTACTGGTGTTGGATGAGAAGACCTGGCTCACAATTGGTGTTCCAATTTATTCCGAAAAGTGTTCAGTAGGGTTGAGGTCAGGGCTCTATACATGTCACTTAAGTTCCTCCATACCAAAACTCATCATACTGTGTCTTTAAAGAGCTGGCTTGAAGCAGAACAGAAAATGGCTTTCTCTAAACTGTTGTGCACAATTGTTTAAAATGTCTTTGAATTCTGTAGCAATAGCAGTATGCTTCACTGGAAACACCTGAACCCAATAATTTAGAGGGGTGTCCACATACCTTTGGCCACATGATAAATGTATACAAAGTATACAGTATATAATCAATGTATAAAAATCCTATATGTAATAGTTTAGCTTCAAATAAAAGCAGCCCAACATTATAGTATTTTAGGCATGAGGGATGGTTGGGTAGGCAGAGTTGTGACACATAAAGAGAAGAAGCTAAGAAAATGGTTCTATCATTTTGACAATAAAATACCCATGCAGGATGGAAGAAACTAACAAACCAAGGTACCCATTGTTTAAATAAAATATTGTATCCAGCAGCATTATAACTAGTCAAAAAGATGCTTTTCTTTTTCATGTGGTGTCTTTAAGAAGAGAAAAAAAATGTTTTTAACCAAATCAAAGAACTAATCTGAAGGTAGGAAGAGAGGGGCTTCCGGTTCTTCTAAAAAGCGGTTAGTCTCTGCGTGATCCAAGCCCCTCTACCCTCTAGTAACGTGTTTGGTTCACATGTGAGATTAGGCACTTTGCTGGCTCCATAGTGGTTCTCTTTCAGAGTGAGCTAGAGCCTGAGGCTAGCAGAGGGAGGCTTTATATCGTGGCAGTAAAGCTCTTCTTTTTTCTAAACTATGTAATTGGCATTGGGTCATCTGTATAATATATGACACAGCGAGACAATGTTACTGCTCAGGAGACAACCTTTCATCATTTTAAAAACACAGCAATCAGCAGCAGAGGTTTCAGCTTAAAAAAATTGAGAACAAAATAACCTAAACCTCCTAACACGTTTATGTAAAAAAAAAAAAAGAGACAGAATGAACTCTGAATAGACAGCGTAGGTGCTAAATGCTTATGATACAGATGTTGGCCAATCTGGTGTCCAGCAAGTAAACAACAGTTGGTATTATTAATGTAACAAAACATTAATGTTTAATCAATAAATTATAAAGCCGTAGTGCTCAACTAGTGGCCCAGGGTCCATGTGCAACTCTCAAACCGTTTCAGTCTACCTTTGTGGCTTGGGGGTTGATTTACTAAAACTGGAGAGTGCAAAATCTGGTGCAGCTCTACATAGAAATCAGCTTCTATTTTTTTTTGTCAAAGCTGAATTGAACAAGCAAAAGTTAGAAGATGATTGGCCACCATGCACAGCTGCACCAGATTTTGCACTTTCCAGTTTTAGTAAATTAACCCCTTGGAAATCAGGCAATGACAATTTAAAGATGAAAGGTCCGATAATACAGTCCTGCTCACCATTATTGGCACCCCTTCATGTTTTGCATAACTGAGTGAATGTCTTCAGAAATAAATGGAAATGTACCAAATTTATATCAGCAGGATCTTTGTAAATAAAGACTTCTGTAAGTGAGTCAATACGTTTTGTACTTCCCCACGGTTATTACCACTCGTCCTGACATAATAGCCTGGAAAGTAGAAATTTAACAGTAACGGACTAAAGGTTCCCCAATTAAATGATTTTGACCTTTCACGTTTTAGACCACGTCGACACGTACCACCGGTTAGTAGAAGATTGAAAACGAACAAGTTAAGTCGAAACTGTTTTTTTTTATCTTCGACTAAAGATACATCTCGACGTGGTCTAAAACGTGAGAGGTCAAAATCATTTAGTTGGGGGTTCGGTGTTTCCATCTGACTTTGCCAAACTCTCAACGTGTACCTGGGACCCGGTGATCAACTCGTGATGCCGAAATATTAAATAACTAATTTGTAATTACAAAACA
>BLSH010378576.1:956536-967393 GCA_018402905.1 Glandirana rugosa | reverse complement strand
AGCATTTCTGGTGTCGTCAGACAGCTCCTTTGTCTTTACCATTGTCACACATGAAGAGGGAATAACAGGTGGCTTTTTATAAAACCAAAATGTTCATTTATTGGCTAATTTGGGTCACATGGGTGGAGGCAATTCATCACAGGTGATCCTCATTTGAGATCTGCAACAGGTGAGCCAAATTGGGTTTCCATACTGATTTGCAGCAAAGGGTGCCAATACCACTGACAAGGCAAGCATTATGGTTTTCTCTGTTTTCCTCATAATGTTTATCTTTTTAAATGTTATTTATCATTTACAGTTTTTTGTCAAACACAAGCTATCTGTAGTAATATGTTGGTTAATTCGATACATTTCCTTCAGTAGATATTCCACAATATGTACATAAACTTCATGGGTGCCAATAATGGTGAGCAGGACTGTATATCTTAAAACACAGTTTAACCCAGTTGTAGGCTATATGATCAAAGGTTGTGAAGGCCTGGCCATCACAACCATAAATCTTGTTGAGCATCCCAATCAAGACCATTAATCCGGATTTGGCCCTCTTTTTGGCCTCTACTCTTCTGGGGAAGGCTTTCCGTAAGATCTTGGATTGTGTCTGTGGGCATTTGCACCCATTCAGTCAAAGAGGTCAGGCAGGTTGGAAGAGAAGACCTGGCTTGTATTCAGAATTCCAGTTACTACCACAGGTGTTGTATATGGTTAAGGTCAGGTCTCTGCAGGCGACTCAAGTTTCTCTACCCAAAAGGTCAAACCATGTCTTTATGAAGTTGCTGTGCAGGAGATTACAGGACAGGACAATGCAAAGGCAGACTGGGTTGCTGTTTAAAAATGCATTTATTTTGTTCCTGCCTACACTTACATAACTTTGTAATGTTATATCTACCTGCACTTAAACTTTATAAAAACTTTATTTAAAAAAACTGAAATACAAGGGTTTACCTCCTTTAGAAAGTAAACTGAGGCCAGAGATAGCTAGTGAGGTCAGCAATGGCAATCTATGCAGTTCTTGTATTGACAAGTAAACATGTTCTAAGCTCACAATTTATGTTCTAATTTGACTTTATAATCTTTGGACAACCTTCTTTGGATTTACCAAAACTGTGTATTATAAGAACCTACCTAAATGTCCATTAAAGTGGTATCCAATTAGGCAGGCCCTGACACTGAATAGTTTTCAGTAGATCTAAAGAAAATTGTATAATCAAGTTGAAAAGTGTGATGAACTTTAGGCAACCCAATATAAAGAGGCATTATCATGCATAGATCCATCTGTTTGACTAATAGGAGGTTTGTGGCCATAATAGATCACTCTAAAACCAAGAATCATGAGGTATGCAAATGTTGGGTTTTAACTAAGTCGGTGGTCTCAAAACTGTGACCAGGGGGCCGGATTTAGCCATTTGCTTGCCTTTATCTGGCTCTTGTGGCAATATTCCTCCCAGTGACACCAAAAAAGGGGCATAATTCCTGTCACCAAAGCCAATAATGGGGCACAATTCCTCCCACTAACACCAACGATGGAGCACTATTCCTTCCAATGACACCAATGATGGGGCATTATTCTTCCCCCTAACACGAATGATGGGGTACTATTCCTGCCACTGACACCAATGATAGGGCACTATTCCTCCCACTGACAACAATGATGGAACACTATTCTTCCTAATGATACCAATGATGGGGCACAATTCCTTCCACTGATACCAATGATGGGCACTATTCCTCCCCCTAACACCAAGGATAGAACATCTATCCCACATACTCTCACTAATGTCAGGACATTTTCTACTCCCACTGGCCACTGTTCCCCCCCTTAAGGTTCGAAGAACAGTAAACTGGCCATTTGCCTTTGGTTTGAAAGTTTGAAGACCCCTACTCTAAGTCACAGATCAAAGCCCAATTCCAGTTGGGGCCCAAAACATTTTTGGATCCCAGTTGCTATGAAAAAAACAGTTCTGACTGCTGTTATCATCCAATCTCTGGTGGATCTAGCTTTATGACGCTGCTCTTTTTCTGGTTTGAATGACACTCAGCATCATTCAGCTCAAGATCTGTGAGTCCAGGGTTTCAAGCCTCCAACCCTTAACTAACAGGAGAATTCTTCAAAGAGTGGTGTCATGTCATTATGTGGTGACGCTCCTTGCAGTATTAAGGATTCAGCCTCCAATAGAGAGAGAAGAGGGCCTTTGATGTCACAAACAGGACCACAGACACTTGGTAAATATGGTAAATACCATTTTCGCCATAGATTTGGGGGTTTTCTATTGAGGAAGAGGGCAAACAGGTAGGGGGGCTTAGACCAAGAGTTGGGCTTGGTCTGGCTCAGACTAGACATTGGTCCACAACCCACCAACATTGCTTTTAGGATATCTCAGCGACATTTCCTTTTAGCTCCTGTTAGTTTAAAAAAGGAATTTGGTGGTGGCAATTCCTTGATCTGCCTAACCACAGGTTGATGTTATGATCTGTTGAGTCACGTTGTGCCTTTTTAACTGCTGAGAAAGGTCTTTGCTCTTGCAAAATGTAAACATCTCAAAGATTCCTCACATTTACCATATTTATCATCCAACGATTGATATCTCCGGGAACATAGAAATATATCCTTCCCTTAAAAAATTAATCATCTACAAAACCTGGTGTTTGTCAAAAAGAATGTCATACTTTTGATGCTCGTCAAAGAGACAGAACGCCGCGAGGGTAGATCCTTGAATAAACAGTAAATGTGAAAGGGTTAATGGGAATATACATGAACACTTAACTACTTTTCTTTGAGATGTCTCATAACAATGGTCATTAAACTACTGTAATTCTGCTAAAGTCTCTTTAAAGTAATTCTGAAGCTCTAGCAGCTGTCAACACAAAAGCAGGCCAGCCGATAACAGGAATTAAGCATTTTTTTTTCTTCTCTTGGTACATCTGCATTGGCATGTTTTCAGTTAAAGGACAAAATGAAGGATTTACACACAATACCCAATGTAAAAATGAGGGTTTTTCTTTTATTTCCATCTTTCCAATAGAGCTTTATTTAGGAGCATTATAGTTTGGATCACATCATGGTTGATGTCATAAAGCTTTGCCAAGAAAGCTACTTTGGCTCTTTTGGGGTTCTCTGTACAGGGGTGGCCTGCCATGACACTATAAGAAGCATCTGTCTGGGTGGTAACTCGTATTCCCATGTGTTCCATAGTGGGCAGTAGGTGGTCTATAGAAAGCAAGACAGAGAACAACAGTAGTCACCTGGTAAAGTGCAGCACAGGCAAAGATATTGGGACAGTTGGGGTTTTCCGTACAGGGGTGGCCAGCTATGACTCTATAAGAGGTATCTGTCCGAAAGAGAACTCATATATATTATAACATGTTCCATAGTGGCCAGTAGGCGGTCCATAGAAAGCAAGAACATCAGTCATCAGAGGTCATCTGGTAAAGTGCAGCACAGGGAAAGACATTGGAACTGGGGGTCACCACTTTTAAAGGATCAGCCATGATCCTGCCGATAAGATTTCACAGCAGATAAGAAGGTAGGTTCTTTGGTCCTGGTTAGTGCTGGGAGACATCAGGTGCTAGATAAGGGTGCCATATCTAAAACACTAACCTAACTGTTAACCCTGATGTTTTTGGAAGCTTTGCCAAGAAAGCTATGTTTTCTCTTTTGGGGTTCACCATACAGGGGTGGCCAGCCATGACACTATAGGAGGTATCTGTCTAGGTGGTAACTCATATTCCCATATGTTCCATAGTGGGCAGTAGCTGGTCCATAGAAAGCATGACAGAGAGCATCAGTGGTGATCTGGTAAAGTGTGGCACAGGTAAAGACATTGGAACATTTGGGACAGGGTATAAATACTTTTTAAATGAGCATCCTTGATCCTGCAGATAGGATTTCACAGAGATATGAAGGTAGGTTCTTTAGATCTGGTCAGTGCTGGAAGACATCAGGTGCTAGATTAGGGTATCCTATAAATTAAAAAAAAAAAAAACACCAACATAACTATTAACCTTGATGTTGGAAGCACATTGGATGCAGCTACCTTCCCTGATTGTTTCAGGTGTGTAAGGGGATATTAGAGAACCACCAGGAGAGAAAGGAGAAAGCACAGGAATATTTGCAAGACTCCATCCTTCCACTTGTGCTACTCATGCTCAGTGTTTTTTTTTGAGTGGGATCCTCCATTAAAAAAGTGTGGAATGCAGGGCAAATAAATGCATTTACTTTAGTTAAGCACACTCCTGCAGCATATATGAATTTTCTGTACCTCCATCACTGCTCTATTCAGCTGTTCGTGAGTCATAGCTTACACAAAACTATAGACTCCCCATGTAACAGCACTCATTGGTGCAGCAATGTCTCGTGGAGCAAGTCCCATGCGCCTCTCTACTTAGCTAGGTATTTCTTTTGGCTCCGAATGTTGAAAGGAGCTGTAGTGGACTGAAGGAGAGGTAAGTATATGGAGGAGGGGTAGGATTAAAATGTATCTAAACCCCCCAAAAAACAAAGTATTGCAACCTACAAGGCCTTCGATGTATTGACTGCATTAGTTAGCTTTTTTCATTTTTTTGCCTTTATTTTCACTGGATGATCCTGCAAAGAACACACTTCCTGTTCTAGGGTGGCTACGCTCACTCAGTCCACTGTATCTATGGAGGGAGCCATGGTTGCCATCCAGACCTAGCTTCAAGCATGTCTTCCTCTCTTTACCACCATTTTAGGGTTGGTGATGAGCTTTGTAATTTATATAATTAAGGTAATAGTGTTTTATGCTTCTAGTTTAGCTCACAGGAACTGACAAGGGCACCACACTGAGTAAACAGGTATTTTCTGCATTTGCTGAGTTTCTTACACTGAGAAATTAAAACTAATGCAGCCACCACATTTAAAGATGGTCAGGGGTCAAGCTCAAAGACCAGTAGATATAACACTAGAGAGACTCCCACTGACCAGCAGGATAGGTATACAAGCAGGTCTCCCTGACAGATGAAGCAGGCTCACCCGAGGTGTGGTGTCTACGCACTAACCGGTATTCACCAGAGCTCCTGATGGTGGAGATTGGATTTTCTGTGTGTTAGTACCAAGTTGCAGTCCACAGGTTTGCCCCACCAGGAGGTGAGCAAGCTGGGGTCCAGTTGCAGATATAGCAGGTAGGGATCAAGCAGAAGTGTAGTCAGTAAACAAGTCAAAAGTTGGTAACAAGTGGTCGCAGGTTGGGATTAGGCAGAATTGTAGTCGAGGAACAAGCCAGCAGTCCTTAACAAGTGGTAACGAAGATACCACCGGCAGCAGGAGTCACAAGAGCAAGATATTGGCTGGAGGGAGCACAATAATCTGGCACAGGAAGTGCATGGCTTAAATAGGAAGTTCATGGGAGGAGCAAAGGGTTCACAGTTCAGCATAAACCAGGCAGGAATATCCAATGGATCAGACAGGGTGCTGTCCAGCATCTCAGGTGGCTCAGCAAGAAGCAACATTGCGAGGTCGTAGGTTCAGACCCAGTTCCAGCTGCAATAAATGACATTTATTTTCTTGGGTTTGTAGATATCCTTCAAAGCAAACCTGTTGCCTTGCCCTGAATAGGCAGACTTCCGCAGATATAGAAAAAAATTTCTGAACCCAGGTGCTAGAGACCTTTGTAATGTCTTTTGTCATGGCTGCTAGAGGTACAAACTGCTGTGGATCAATCTCAGTTTTGTCACCTTATATATATCAGAAAAGATTATTTGAGCCACCAGTGCCCAACCAAAATTGTTGAAATCGCCCTTTCAAGACCTAAACAAGGCTCCACCAAAGATTTTGGTGCTTTATAAATTGGGCAGCTATTTTCAGCCAGGGTTCCTCCAGAGGTTGGAAGGGTTTCAGTATGCTGTGGCTGATTGATCTTCCTTTCGATGGTGCCTGCATATTTCTGGAGCCAGCGCCACGTGATCTTTTTTGCCTGTAAGAGGGGGCATTCTGACCACCAATGTTTTAGGGGTTCCCTGAGACCCAAAATTAATTTTAAGGGTTCCTCTTGGGTAAAAGTTTTGAGAAAATCTGAAAAAAGGTGACAATAATATTTCATATTCTATCTGAGCAGACAGAAGCCTTAACAAAATGTTTCTCTCCATTAATATACTTAACCTTGAGGACGCTGCTGCAGCTGAAGTTTATCTGATTGGACGTTTCCCAATCCCATATTGTTTCAGCACCTCAGCTAGCGCCAGTGGGGGACCTTGTGCTGGGAGTGGCTGCGTGATCTTATCATGACAGGACCCATCTGGCAACGAAGAATAATCATTACTCTGTCAAAGCATTAGCTCCTTTTTATAAAAAGTGGTATCCAAATGCCAGGCTGCTGACTAGATTGATTAGAAGTGATTGTATACCCATATGGTGGAACGTACTGTCACAATGGGCAGAGGGTGGACCAATGGATTTAAAATAAGCACCAGTTAGACAACATCTTTTTTTACATTTTAACTACCTGATCCTATTGTGTCCTAGCCTTCAGCTTCTGAATCTGGCCGCTTTGCTAATTATTGTTGCCAACATCCCGTGTAAAATGCCCTCTCTTTGAGCTCCCTGGCCATGCAATTCAGAGCACATATGAGGTCAGAAGTCTCCAAAGGGCCAATTTACTGTCCTTTAGACTTTAGGGGGGCATGGACTGTTGCCAGTGGAAGTAGAAAACGCCCCAGCATCAGTGGGAGTAAATCATATCTCAAACTTAGCGGTCAGTAGGAGTAAAAAAAAATTACAAAGCGCATGTGGTTGGTAGGAGGAAGGATAATGCCTCATCACTAGTATTGAAGGGAGAAATAGCGCGCAATCATTGGTTGCAGTGGAAGAAATAGTGCCGCCCATTGTTGGTTTTCATTGTAGAAATAGTGCCCCATTGTTAGCGTAAGTAGGAGGAATTATGTCCCTCTACTGGTGTCAGTGGAAGGAATGGTGCCTCAACCTTGTTGACAGTGGGAGGAATAAAGACCCAAGGACCAGATAAAGACAAGCAAAGGGCCACAGTTTGGAGACCACTGCCCTAAAGCATTAGGAAAGCCCTGACTTAATTTGATAAAATTCCCATTCAGATGGATTTTAGCATTTGCTGACTAGGGATATCTGCTGATCTTACTTGCCTTCTTGGGTTATTACTTATAGGAGGCCAATTACTATATATGAGAAATATGAAGTCTGACCTTGGCAGATTTATTAATGTCAAAGGGTGAGTATAACAGCCAATCAGCTTGAGTTTTCAGATAGAGGTAAACTAAGGCGGCCCTTGAAAATATATATTTTTTTAAGTGGACTTTGCTTCTGAATAAATCATGTAAATTAGCAATAAGAATAGGGAGCAAACAGCAAGGTGTGCCAAATGAGTACTTTTTAATTCATCCAAATAGTTTTTGTGTGACAGGGGACCCCTGATCCTAGCACACTCTTCACCCACCAATGACCTACATTTATTTGACTTTGTGCTAAACTCAAACCTCTGCTAGAGCTAAACTCTGCCCTTTGCCAGAAATAAAGTTGGCCATCCATCAGTGGAATGTTGCTATGAAAAAAAAGTTTTGGAACATTAGTTCAACTTTTTAATAGGTTATGGGGTCAAACCAATGGCCATTTTCAAACGTAGTCCACTTTCTGGCCAGCCCTATCCTTAATTATGAGGCAACCAACCACTCATGACCATGGTCCCCTCATTGAATACCCTTTATTGAGTTAAGGGTGATGCTGTGATTATGGAATAGAGCATCATTGGGACAGAGATATGGGAAAAATCCAGGACAGTTGGCATCTATATAATGTGCCATATTTTATTTTATGGTTACAGATTTTGTATCTAAGGATCATTTAACAAAAAAAAACTTTTTGGGCAACTCAACACCTTTACATCGGTGTTTCTGAATCAGGCTGCTGTAAGGGTTGCCCTGGGGAAGGGGGTGCAAGCACAGGACCCAGGAGAAGTGGGGGGGGGACATGTATAGAGGGCGTTTGATGTATAAGGGCTCTGGTATGATTGGGGCCTCTGATGTAAAGGAGGTAATCTAATGTAAAGGGGGACTCTGATGTTAAGGAGGACCTCTGATATGATGTTGGGCCTCTGATATGATGGGGGGCCTCTGATGTGATAAGGAGACCTTTGACATGTGGGGAGACCTCTGATATGATGGGGGCCCTTGGATGTGATGGGGGCCCTCTGATATGATGGGGGGCCTCTGATATGATGGGGGGCCTCTAATGTGATGAAGGATCTCTGATATGATGGGGCCCGCTGATATGATGGGGGGGCTCTGATGTGAGGGGGATCTCAGATGTGATTGGGGACCTCTAATATGATGGGGGGGGACTCTAATGTGAGGGGATTACAGGTGTGATGGGGGACCTATAATATGATAGGGGCCATCTGACATGAAGGGGCAACTCTGATGTGATCTTAGACTTGATGGGGGGGGCTCGAATATGATGGGGGGCCTCTGATATGATGGGGGCCTCTGATGTGAGGGGATCTTAGATGTGATTGGGAACTTGTAATATGATGGGGGACTCTGGTATGAAAGGGAAATTCTTATGTGATCTCAGACTTGATGGGGGGCCCTCTGATATGATAGAAGGCCCCTGATGTGATGGGGACCTCTGATATAATGGGGGCCCTGTGATATGATGGGGGCCTCTGATGTGAGGGAATCTCAGATGTGATTGAGGACTTATAATAATGTGGGGTACCTCTGATATGATGGAGAGCCTCTGATGTGGGGGGATCTCTTGTGTGATTGAGGACCTTTGATGTGGCAGGGGAACTGCTGATGTGAAGAAGGGCTTTGATGTGATGGGGGACCTCTGATATGATGAGGGGCGTCTGATGTATATGTGGGACTTTAATGTGATGTTTGTTTCATTGAGATGGTTGTGGAGGTTGGAAAACACTGATATACACCCATCCCTTACCCCCTATCAAAGGCATCAGGTCATCTGGTGTTCCAGAAACAGAAAACTTCATAGCTACAGCTACTGCTTAACTCCTACAAGCCATTATTCTTTATGCATTCAGTATATCAATGCAAAGATTGAGGCTCAGCATGCATTACCCAGCCTCATAGTTGTATCTACAGTGTGAGATCATCTAAGGCACTACTGCATCTGAATGCTTTTTTTTTTCAGAAAATTTGGGTCAAGATTTGTTGATGTCACACTAACCATTATATACTGGTCTAGTCCTGTTAACGTGATATCTGATTGGTTGCTATAGGTTGAGGCACTCTACCACCTAACAGGGGCTCCTTCAAGCACATATCAGCAGAATTGTAAGAAAAAATGGGCGAGGTCTTTAGGAATCAGGAAAAAGAAGAATCAACTATAATGATAGAAATGAGAGGAGAGGTGAACTTGTTTGCATAAAAGGTGAAAAAGGTGAACTTGGATTTTAAACTGAACAAGCAAGTCCACAAAAAAAAAAAGCTGAAATTGGAATGTAGACTATAAGAAATACTATTTGCAATGTACATAAAAAGGTAATTTTCTGTTTTGCTTTCCTGCTTATTTTTTTTTTCTTCTGCTGGTGTGTTAACGACTCAATTTGGAGAAAAAGGATTTAAACAATAAAACAGAAATATGTACGTACAATTACCAGTTAAAAAATACAGTGAGAGGCGAGGGAAATATGCTTCTTTTTTAAACAGATTGTGTATTTTATGCTCCACGAAAAGATAAAAACCTTCACATCCCATAATAAATTCATCAGAATATTTATTTTATGGACCACATATGTGTTGTTGGAAAGGAGACGAGTCAAGTTGTAAACATGAGAAGCAAATTTATGTCCTGTGTGTGTGAACACGGGGAAATGCAGAGCAAAAAATACACATATTCATATACACACACATAAACACACACATACTCACACACACACACACACACACACACATATACATGCTCAGATACACACATATACTCATACACACACACATACATGCTCATATACACACATAAACTCATACACACCTCACACACACATACATGCTCATATACACACATAAACTCATACACACCTCACACACACATACATGCACATATACACACGTAAACTCATACACACCTCACACACACATACATGCTCATATACACACATATACTCATACACACACACCACCCCACACACACATACATGTACATGCTCATATACACATATATATCCATAAAAACACACACACCTACATACTTATATACACACACATATATTCATGCACGCACCACAAATGAGCACATACTCATACACACAAATAGGGTTGCACCGATACCACTTTTTTGCCACAGAGTACGAGTACCGATACTTTACCTTTGGTAGATACCAATTATCGATACCTATTGCGTAGGTAGGGGTGGTTTGGGAGGTGGGGGGGGGTTGTTAGGGAGCTGGGTGAGGCAGGGTAGTTGAGGGTGGGCTGAAATAGGGATTGGGGAGTGGGAGAGGTGAGGGGTAAGTGAGGGCAGGGTAGTTGAGGGTGGGGTGAAATGATGGGACGGGAGTGAATGGGGAGTGGAGAGGGTGAGGGGTTAGGGATAAAGTCGGGTGGGAGTTGATGGGACGGAGTGGGTCGAGGGATTGTTGGGGGGGGGTGGAGGGTTTGGTGGGGATGGATGCGTTATCCATAGCTATTAACCATAGATGGTTTCCATTTCATAGCCATGAGCATGAGACACCGTTTTTTCACCATAGCCACGTTGGGATAAACACACATACTCATACACGAGTAAACACCACGCACGTACTTATATACACACACATATATTCATACATCCACACACACAAAAATACCTATATATACACATATACTCGTACATGTACATACACACACACCCCACCACACACACATACTCATATACAC
>BLSH010378576.1:853385-924231 GCA_018402905.1 Glandirana rugosa | reverse complement strand
CCCCCCCCAAACAATTACAAGTCAGCTGACTTTTAATATTAGGACACTTACCTGTCCAGGCCTCCACCGGTGTCCTCCCCTGATCCGATTCTTTGAATCAGCTATCCGATGCTGGCGCTGCCATCTTGACTAAGGGAAACCGGCAGTGAAGCCTTGTGGCTCCACAGCCAGTTTACTACAGTGCATGCACGAAACACGCTGCACTTTGTGAATGTAAGGCAGTCTTCTGGGACCTGTGAAGTGTAGAGGAAGGAGGGCTGAACTTCCAGTTCAGTTTGCTGCGGCAAACAGAGCCAGAAGTGGGAGCAGATACCTGTCAAAACCAGTGCCAAATGAGGTGGAAGAGGAGGCGGTTCTTCCCCTTTTGGGTGGAGCTCTGCTTTAATCAAAACAAAAGGAATGGAAAAGCTTTGCAGTTGGTTTTCTTTAGAAAAGAAGCCACAGGCTGAATAGAAAAGTCTGTCCCCTGCCAGCATGTTGCAGAGAAGGACTCTTGCTTTCTGTGTGCAGAGTGATCTCTCTGCAGAGGTACAACATACTGAGGTACATATATAGCCCTGCAATCAGCATAGCTGCTTGGAGAGCTCTAGCTATCACTCATGTCAGAACTTTTCAAAGAACCTCTCCTAACACACAGGGACAGGCTTTTCTACTCATACTGTGGCTACTTTATAAAGAAAACAAGCCGTAAGACTTTGTACACATTTTGCTTCAACGTGCCTGGAATGCATTTAGCCAATTTAACCTGAAAATCTGATTAGGCTTTAAGCATTAAAAGGGTCAGTCGTCTCAATATTGATCATTCTGGTTTTAGAAGAATGTTGGAGTTAAGGCAAAACTCTAGGCACATACACAAATGCATGCAACTCTGTTTTTATTAATAGATTAAATGTATATTTTTAAATGCAATAGTGTAGATACCTGAATTTGACCTGGTGGGAAAGATCTTCTCATTGGAGTGATTTTCCTTCACTTTTTGTCTTGAGACACAACAGGAAGTGAAAGGAGATCTTTCCAATGTTAGGTAAATCTTCTCTTAGGGTTTGTTCTCACGAGGGGAGTAAAAACCATTGGTTGAGGCTTGCTCTTACTGCCCCCAGCCACTACCCCCTTTAGCTGCAGAGGCAGCGGCGGGGCATGTACACATGCCGCAGAAAAAATTATAGCCCCTGTTACTTTTGACAGGTGTAGCCCCACCGCATGTAACTTATTCAAATGAATAGGGATGCTTTGTAAGTCCCCCCTCCCAATCATGTGCAATGGTGCTGATGCAGGCAGTTAGGAGGCCATACAACACCTCCTCATCGCCTGTCAAATGGTCTCTGAGGAGTGATCTGAAGACAGCATATCAACTTGCCAAGCACCAGGTAAACCAGAGAGATCAACTGAACCCCTTTACCACCGCCCAACACATATGTGCAGTGGCAAAAGGCTGGGCATTAACACCCACCTGCTGTAGGACACCATTCCCTTGGTCAGTAATCTGGAGATCTAGGAACACCATTTGTAATGAAGAAGAAGAATTTTTGGACAGGGTTTCTCAACCAGGGTTCCGTGGAACCTTAGGGTTCTGCTAGAGTTTGCTAGGGGTTCCTTGAGTTCCCACTGACAACATTGATCTTTTTAGCTATCTGTTAGGGGGTAATTCTTCCCAATGTCCACAAGCGTATGGAGCCTTCTTCCCACTGACCATCATAGTATTGCAGGTTTTTTCAACCACGGCTTCATGGAACCCTAAGGTTCCTCCAAAGGTTGCTAGGGGTTCCTGGAGCAATGACCAATTTCTGCCTCTTAGATAAGTTCTCACTGACACCATTGATCTTTTTAGCTATCTGTAAGGGGTAATTCTTCCCAATGTCCACAAGTGTAAGAAGAATTCTTCCCACTGATCATCACAGTATTGCAGATTTTTTTCAACCAGGGCTTCATGGAACCTTAAGGTTCCATCAAAGGTTGCTAGGGGTTCCTGGAGCAATGACCAATTTCTGCCTCTCAGATAAGTTCTCACTGACACCATTGATCTTTGTAACTACCTGTAAGGGGGTACGTCTTCCCAATGACCACAACTGTACGGAGCATTCTTCTCACTGACCAGCACACTAATGTACCATGATATGTAAATATAGAGTACGTTTTAGCAGGGGTTCCCTGAGACCGGAAAGTTATTTTCAGGGTTCCTCAGTGTTGAAAAGGTTGAGAAAGTGTGTCCTAGACACAGCCACTGCAAGCTCCTTACAGTTTTGAAGTTTTGATGGAAAAAAAAAGTCAAACTTAAGAAGGTTCTCACCAAGAGCCTTCCAACCAACTGCAACAGTTACCATGCCTAATGGATAAAATGAGCCGTGTTTATTTGTATTTTTGTATCTATGCTGTTTAAATGCTGAAAGCAGTCTGTTGTGTACAGAAATTAGCGAGTCAACCCATCTTCCTGCTAGCAGGAGGTAGAAACACCTGTAATTTATTTGCCCAAAAATGTCAACCGAAGCAGGTGACATGTCATGCTTATAACTCAGTTGTCATAAGACTTCAGCCCAAATCCCATTGGGTGCTGAAAACCCTCAATCAAATGCCTCTAGGAAATGCCGGTAAATACATGTTCCCCTAATATTCAATAGTTTTTAATTTACCTACCAAGGCAGCATCAAGAGATATTCTCTTTTTCTGTCCTATATGATAGGTTTTGGCAATTGCCATCTTTAACTCGTTACACCAAGCCAACCTCAGTAATTGGGAAACTGCACTTCAGTGCTATCAGCCACTTTGATATTAATGAAGTATATTTATATTATTATGAATATTTATCATAAATATTAATATTTATTTTATATCAATTTGTTATGGGATCACTGTACATTAATTAGAATGCATTCTTTAGACCTAGATTGGACATTGTTGCCAGAACAGCAGTGGGCAATGACTCCTACATTTGTATATATTTTGTCCTGTAGCTTATAGCAGTATTAACCCCTTGGCCGTACGAAAATATGGTCCTGGTCCTTAGCGCCGCATATCTGTGTGAATTGTTGCCTATACACCTGTGCCGAGAGCAGGGGCGCGCTCCCAGCAGTCGCCATCACCTAATCGAAAGCTTCCGATTGCGCCTTGCTTTCGGTAGTTTACAGACCACGTGACTGCCTTGACAGCCAATCATCGCGTTCACGTGATCTTAAGCCGCGCCCCACCTCCTGGCGTCATAAACCTCTTAAAGGGCCAGGTAGAGCCAGTGCTAAGAGGTTAGACCCAAAACCAAAAATGTATTATATTGCAGCTTACCATTTATTAGATGTGCTGGCAGCATTTGTTTTCTTTTTGGGCTTTTTTCCACTCTTTTTTCACCTGGTGATCTGGCCAGTAATGTACCTCCTGTATTAGAGCGCCCCCACTTTGGATAAAGAAGCACAGGGGGCACCTTTGGACAGTATCATTGTCAGTCTTAGTGGGGGGGAGGGAAGTGTTAGACATATTAGCAGAATTAAATACACTAACAAATTGAGGCCAAACTCCAGCTCACACCTTATAAGCAGTTACAGCAAACAGTTTTTTTCCTTTTGGGATATAGATTTTGTATAAATAAATTAAAGGTGATCATTGTAAGCACCCCTGCCAGTAATAAATGGTTTGTCTCATTTCTGTAACTGATACATCTGCAAGTGAGCTTGTTCTGTTGCAAAACAACAGACTTACCCCTGTTATTGGTATATGGTTTGTCTCAACAGTCTTAACTGATGCATTTGCAGGGCAGATTGTCCTGGTGAAAAACAACAGACTTGCTGGCTGGATCACCAGGTGAAGATAAAAGAAAGAAAGCCTAAAAAAAAATGAATGCAGCCATCACATCTAAAGCCTCGTACACACGCTGCGATTGTCGTACGACCGCGTGTCCAATTTTTCCCAAAATCGGCTGTCCGTGATTTTGTCTAGCGTGAATCAAATGCTGTTATTTTCTGAACTGCAGTAGAAAAATTACAGCCATGGGGGTTGATTTACCAAAGGCAAATATGCTGTTCATGTGAATGCGGTAAAAAAACCGCTGTCACCTGAGATCGTGGATCGTAAGCGCTGCACGCTCACTGTGCACTGGGGGAGCCAGGGACCAGGTAGGGCAGACTCGATGTCCGCCGGCTACCCGCGATCGCTCCCCGGCAGTGACAGAACGGGCACCGCCAGTGTAAACAAGCGGATCTCCGTTCTGTCAGGTGGGAAGGAATGTGATCGCATGTTCCCTGTAAATGGGAGCCACGATCACTCTCCTCCTCAGTCAGCCCAGCCTCCACATAGTTAGTAACACATCCTAGGGAACACAGTTAATCCCTAGAGCGCCCCCTAGTGTTAACCCATTCCCTGCCAGTGACATTTATACAGTAATCAGTGCATTTTCATAGCACTGATCGCTGTATAAATGCCAATGGTCCCAAAAAAATTGTCCGACATGTCCGCTGCAATGTCGCAGTCCTACGAAAAATCACAGATTGCCGCCATTACTAATAAAAAATAAATAATAAATAAAACTCCGTAAATGCGAAAACATTTGAGCAAAGCAATCAATATACGCCGATTGTGATTTTTTTTTTACCAAGAATATAAGGAAAAATAGATATCGGCCAAAACTGATGAATAAATTTGTTTTTTTATATATTTTTTTTGGATATGTATTTTAGCAAAACGTAAGAAATATCATTTTGGTTTTTTTTGCAAAATTGTTGCTCTTTTTTTTTTTTTTTTTTATAGCAGTGATCAGAAATGACGCAGAGGTGATCAAATACCACCAAAAGAAAGCTCCATTTGTGGGAAAAAAAGGACGGCAATTTCGTTTTGGTACAACTATGCGCGACCGCGCAATTGTCAGTTAAAGCGACGCAGTGCTGAATCCCAAAAAGTTCTCTGATCCTAAAGGGGGAAATATTTCCGGGGCTGAAGTGGTTAAAGGAAAATTCCCTTGCAATGTGAACAGACTATTTGCTTTGAAGTGGTTGTAAAGGCTGAAGCTTTTTTACCTTCATACATTCTATGCATGAAGGTAAAAAACCTTCTGTGTGCAGCTCCCCCCACAGCCCACCTAATACTCAATGTGCACGGAAGCCTCAGCTGCCCGGGGACTCCCTCTCCTCATTGGCTGAGACAGAAGCAGGAGCCCTTGGCTCCCACAGCTGTCAATCACAGCCAGTGAACCAATGAGGAGAGAACGGGGGGGCGGGAAATTCAGTGACAGTTTCTGCTCAGCACCAAAGCATATCATAAGTGACACAAATCAGCCAGTGCTTTGAGATGGAAGGTATTTTTTTTTTTGGCATCTTCATAAATCAAAATACAGTGAAACTGAACCGATGTTTAACAGACAATTTTTTATGATAGGGTTAACTTTGAACAAAATACATATAAAAGTAAAATAGTATTTCTATAGGGCTGAGAAATGCCCACGATGCTCATGGAGTGGCAGTACAGAGTTGCCAGGATAACTCACTTTGGGGCAACTCATGATACAGTGTTTTTAGTATGGCACCATGGTCACAGCACCTCTGCCTCTCTTTTTACACCTGCCTCCTGGCCTGAGCCTTTTGGTTAAAACCGGAGAATTTTTATACCGTTTGGAAGGCCAGCCATTGCCTTATTTATTTTTCAAATTTTTTTGCACAGCACATATGCAGCTCACCCACCTCTGATTAGTAGGGTGTAGGTTCTCGGACTTAGCACGACGCCTTATGGTCAGGTTCTCCCTTTCCCAAGGGGTTTCTCATCCGGGAAGCGCTGCCTACTACTTGGGTGGACCTTACCTCTGCAGGCCCCCTTAAGAAAGGTGTCTGCCTGGTTTTGGCCTGGTGTACCAGGAGTATGCTAGTCCCTGCCAGGAGCCCTGTGCCCCGGGAAATCAGGGCTAGGGTGTTAGTTGATGTCATTATTTAAAAGGATCACAGCACTCGCTTTTTTCCACATCTGCCTCCTGGACTGAGCATTTTGGCTGGGACCAGAGGAACTTCTATAACGTCTGGAAGGCCAGCCACTGTCTTTCACATTGACACTCCCAACCACTTTTTTATTTTGTACTTTTTAGCTTGCTTAGCAGGGTGTAGGTCTTCAGACTTGCCCTAAAAGTAACCTTATGGTCAGGTTCTACTTCCTATGGGGTCTCCATTCAAAGAAGCCCCAACTAGTACTTGGGTAGACCTTGCATTGGCAGGTCCCTTGAAGAATGGGTTCCTTCTGGCTTCAGCTGGGTGGACCATGAATACCCCAGTCCCTGTCAGGAGTCCTGCTCCCCATGGGGATCAGTGTCAGTGTCCTCCCTCTTTGGAGGAGGACCACATGTACACCCTTTGCACTTTTTTGTGTGCTCTGCTTTTTTATTGCACCTGGTGTTAGTTTTGAGTGTTCTCGCCTCACTGTGGAGCTTCTCACTTCTTTGAATGGTGTATTAAAGCAGACCTGCACCCGCCGTCCCGTTTTTTTTTCTCACCCTCGCTTACCTTAAGGTGGTATCTGCCCATTTCAGATATTCACCCATCAAGTGGATCCAGCAATGTCACACTGAGATCCTCTAATGCTCCGTCCCACATTGCCATGTTCTTTCTGATGTCATAGAGGGGCCCACTGGCTCTTTCTGGTTCAGCAGATGGGCCTCCCAATGGCATGCCGATAGGCCCACCACCTCCTCTTTTTCTGAATAGAAGGCTATGCCTCTTTGGATATGTGGCGTGCATATCCTGGAAGGCACAGAGGGCATAATGCAAGTCATTCACCTAAGGCGACTCATGTGCATGGGGAGGCGGAGCTGGGCATTGTTGCCTAAGATACGATAAACAAAAAAAAAACACACGATACCTACAGAGGATGGTAGGAGGGGTGGAGTGGAAGGAAGTAGTGGAAAAGGGTGAAGGTCCACTTTAAAATTTGACGTTGCACACAATACAATCAATTTACTTTCTCCTACAGTAATTGCACAGTTTAAAGCCGTAACAATTTTTTCATGGCACAATAACTTTGCCAACAGTTCGTATGACATCTCGGGTGTAGCCTTACATTGTTGATAAATGACGGAGAGATTTTGATAATATGATCTTGTGTGTGAACGAGGTTGTTTGCACATCAATGGTGGCGACTGCTTTTTCTGCCGTGGGTTTTACTCCTTTCCTCTCTGAATAGCTTTAAAGACATCTGACCACCTGGAGACACTTGAAATTTGCACAACTCTTGGAGACAAAGAGGGAGGAAAATTATTATATTCAAGCCTCAGCTAGGCAAATAAAAGCTGCCCTCTTCAGATGCTCCGTTTCTTTCCAAGCTTCTTCTAGTTCTCTTCGTTGTTTATAAGACTATGAGATCAAGAACAGTGTTGAGCAGGCAAACCTTTTTAGGTTATAAATATGTCATAAACAATTTGTATCGCCGTGAACACTTAGGTGGCCAATTGAGGCCTGATATTTCTAAGCAGTTGACAAATTCGGTCGGCGTTTGTTACAACTGGTCCCTTTTTGGAGTTAGCTAGAGAGCAGTAATAAGTACTTCAAGCATCAGAAGTGTTTGCTATTGACCCAGAGATCTTAAGACGTGTTGGGAGAACTTTGAGACTGATGGATGGTTACCCTCTTCTCTCTATGATACATGGAGAATCCTTTTGATTGTCTGTGGGGCCTCAATCATATGTTGGACAAGACTGGACAATAAGATCATGGCTACTCCAAGGACATGCAAAAAAAATAAAAATAGAAAGATCTGTTGGTGAGGAACCTGCCCATGAATCCCAACCTCAATGTACACATTTAAAGCATGGTATGTACAGACCCAAGTAACAAGATCATTAGACGATGTAGTCAATGAATGATCAGATTTTCCAAAGCTGAAATTGTTTTTGCACCACATGGGGTTTCTGGATAAACCTATTTCAGATCCTTTGCCTACCTGGTGCTTTTAGGACCTTCCAAGTATATGGTAGCTATTACTATTTAACTGTTTTTTGAAGGTAGATACTCTGGAATCTGTCATGTTTATCTTTGAATTCATTCCTAATGAGTCATTGACTAGAGAAATGGGAACTCTAGACAAGCAAGGATAATTAAGACAATCTTAGAACTTGCACCTTCAGAAACCAAGTCAACAGTTACCGTTCTTTTATTACGAAGTTATGAAGCTTCCTTTAAAGCTGAACTCCAGGAAAAATGAATTGACTCTGGCAGTGGGGCTCCAAGCACACAGTAAAAATCAAATGTTTGTTTTTGACTAAGGGAACATAAAGCATAAATATCAGTTCTTTGTGCGTTATTCTTTGCTCCTGCAGGCTTCCCCTTGGCATGACCAGTCCCCTGAAACAGATTTTTTTTGCTCCTCTGTTGGTCACACTTACAATGAAGTCATCACATACAATGCAGGACCAGAAGTTGACACCATGCACTGCTCTACTGACACCGTCCACTGCTCTGCTGAGTGACACCATCCACTGCCTTACTGACACCAACTTCTGCCCTACTGACACCATCCACTGCCCTACTGACACTGTCCACATACTGTCTACTGCCCTACTGACATTGTCCACTGCTCTACTGACTGACATTGTCCACTTTTAAGGTAGGCTAAGTTATTTTTTACTAGACATGTGCAGAACTGAGAAACTTGGTTCGTTCTCTAAAGATTCGTTATGTTACTTAATTTGTTTCCTTGATTCGTTTCGTAATTTGGTTAATTTAGTTTCATTTCGTTTATTGATTTTCTAATGAATTCCAATTTTTGGAATGATTTGAATTCGGATTGGTCAACAAATGATCGACCGATTCAAATTCTGTGTGAAGAATAGCTGGTTGTAAATGAGCTGCCCAGGAAGCTGGCTGCCATATCCTTTAAAACCCATGACTCATCAGCTGTCAGCGTGCTTCCCCAATGAGAGCTGAAATGTAAACAAAAGAGCCCCTCCTGCCCCAAAGTATGCCCCCATGTGGCCTGGTATGGTTCAAAGGGGGAGGCCGGTGCTTGCTTGCCCCCCCACTCCCACTTTCCTGGCCTGCCGGGTTGCATGCTCGGATAAAGGCCCAGGATGGATTTCTTCCTTTCTTTTAAAAACTTTTGGCAAAGGGCCTGGTATGGATGGGGGGACCCCACGCTGTTTTTTTTCTGAACTTTTCATTGATGGCATTCTTTTGTTTCAGCTGCCAGTGGGGAAGCCTGCTGACAGCTGATGAGTCATGGTTGTTAAGGACGTGGTGGCCAGCTTCCCGGCACGCTCCTTAACAACCAGATATTCTTCACACAGAATTTGAATCAGTCGATCATTTTTTAAACAATCCAAATTCGAATTGTTCCGAAAATTTGGAATTCGTTAGAAAACGAATATACAAAACTAAATTAAACTAATTTCAACAAAATGCGTTACTATTTCATTGGAGATTTCGGATACGTGCGAGTTTCCGAATAACCAAAAATTAGTCCGAATTTACATTCGGACAGAAACGAATTGCACGTGTCTAATTTTTACAATGGCATTTGTATTATTTTGTTTTTGTGAAATTTCCCTTACTATTTAGTTAGGCCTTGCTAGTTAATTTCTTTAGGAAAAAAAAGGGAGGGTGCCAAACCCCAGTGATCTTTGATCTTTTTCATGTTATTCAGGTAGATCTCCACCTCTCAAAGATTGTCTACCCCTGTTTTACACTATGTAGCTGGGTAAAAGTGTTTGCTGCATCACCCTGCGTAGGTAAATCACTAAACTAAAGAGATGGATGAGCGAGTTTGGGGTGGAGGAACTTGACTGGTCTACAAAGTCCTGACCTCAACTCCATAGAACTCTTTTAGGATGAATTTGAGCGGAGACTGTGAGCCAGACCTTCTTATCCACATCATGCCTGACCTCACAAATGCACTTCTGGAAGAATGGTCAGACATTCCCATAGACACTCCTAAACCTTGTGGACAGCCTTCCCAGAAGAGTTGAAGCTGTTATAGCTGCAAAGGGTGGGCCAACTCAATATTGAACCCTACAGACTAAGACTGGGATGCCATTAAAGTTCATGTGCGTAAAGGCAGTCCCAATACTTTTGACAATGTAGTGTATTACATTTTTGGTTTTGGGTTTATTATCACTTTAAGTTTCCTTTGTAATCAAGGAATAGGACAATTCCTTTGTACTGTCTCTATTGCAGACACTTTGGTCAGGTTGTAAGTTCAACTAGCTTTACTTTTCACCCAGACTTTTTTTTTTAAATACTTTTTAATTTCTTTTTTTTTTTTTACCATTTTATCTTTTTTTTTTTCCCAGCCCGGAACATCGCAGTGCACGCGATTTCTGGCTTAATGACATCCCCGAAAACTTTTTTGTTGGGAATAATTGATTGAATTTAAAAATTCTTTAAAAGTTTAAGAGGTAATGTTACAGTATAAATTTCCTAGCAAAACACTAAGTAGGGAAATATCCATTAGCGAAATTAACTACAGTTTCTAGGTAGCTAACAATGTTCAGTATACAGTAGGGCATGGCTAATGAACACTGCAGTCGGTGATATTTCATTATACAAATTAATGCTCACATTTTAATGGGAAAGTCACATAATGAATCTAGGCTTCGGTGACAGCAATTAGAGGCACAGATTGTCCCCTTCTGGACAAGCCAGTGTTTAGCAATAAGCAGCTGCTGGAAAAAAACGCCAAGTTTACGACGTATATATGTGCTTTGGGGGCGAATTAGTATACGATTTTTATTAATGGAGCAAAACTTCAGTGCAGACCGGTCAGATATCTGTCTCATTTTAACTTTTTTAAAGGCGATGTAAAAAATATATATATATCAAATGACTCTCCAAAGATTTCTGTGGATTTGTAGGACATATAATTTGATAGCTTTTGTCACAATGGTGTCTTTAAAATCTTTGTTTCTATAGCTTAATATGCTTGCCATTCACTGGTAAACAGTGATACAATATAACAGAAACATAAGATATGAAAAAATGTGTAATGTAGAGATCAGCCAATAGTTTTAAGGAAGAAGGAAATGCTTCCTGTGGTGGCCCTTGGATTGGGAAGCTCTAGGGTTCATCTAGGGGTTCCTCAAAATGTTGTAGGTCTGTCTTTCCCAAACTTTTTAGGCAAAAGGAACTCTTATAATAATTTTCAGGTCTCATGGAACCCCTGGGAATAGTCCACTGGTCGTCATTGAGAAAATTACCTTTACATTGGTGGTGGCCAGTGGGAAGACTGCTCATGGTCAGAATGCCACCCTTACAATCATGCCTCTGGCTCTGCCAAGTGGTGTTGGACCTAAAACTACACTATTTTATCAAAAGTATTGGGATGCCTGCCTTTACACGCACATGAACTTTAATGGAATCCCAGTCTTAGTCCGTAGGGTTCAATATTGAGTTGACCCACCATTTGCAGCTATAACAGCTTCAACTGTTCTGGGAAGGCTGCCCACAAGGTTTAGGAGTGTCGTTGGGAATTTTTGACCATTCTTACAGAAGCGCATTTGTGAGGTCAGGCACTGATGTTGGATGAGAAGGCCTGGCTTGCAGTCCCAGCTCTAATTCATGCCAAAGGTGTTCTATCGGGTTGAGGTGCAGGCCAGTCAAGTTCCTCCACCCCAAATTCTCTCATCCATATCTTTATGGACCTTGCTTTGTGCACTGGTGCGCAGTCATGTTGGAACAAGAAAGGGCCATCCCCAAACTGTTCCCACAAAGTTGGGAGCATGAATTTGTCTAAAATGTCTTGGTATGCTGATGCGTTAAGAGTTTCCTTCACTGGAACTAAGGGGCCCAACCCCTGAAAAACAACCCCACACCATAATTCCCCCTTCATCAAATGATTTGGACCAGTGCACAAAGCAAGGTCCATAAAGACATGAGAGAGCGAGTTTGGGGTAATGGAACTTATATGGCCTGCACAGTGTCCTGACCTCAACCTGACAGAACACCTTTGATATGAATTAGAGTGGAGACTGTGAGCCGCCAGGTCTTCTCGTCCAACATCAGTGCTGACCTTACAAATGCAGTTTTGGAAGAATGGTCAAACATTCCCATAGACACACTCCTAGACCTCGTGGACAGCCTTCCCAAAAGAGTTGAATCTGTTATAGCTGCAAAGGGTGGGCCAACTTAAAATTGAACCCTATGGACTAAGACTGGGATGCCATTAAAGTTCATGTATATGTAAAGGCAGGTGTCCCAACACTTTTGATAATATAGTATTTATGCAGGCATCATCACACGGACAGTCAGTTAGACACAGCTCAAAGGAACCCCTAGCCACCTCTGGAGGAACCTTAGAGTTCAACGGAACCCTGGTTGAAAATGGCTGTTGTAGATGTTTGTGGTGGCCTTTGAATTAAGAAGCTCAAGTGTTCCTCTAGGGTGTCTCAAAACATTCTAGGTGGCTGTGGTGACCCTTGGATTGGGAAGCTGTAGGGTTTCTGTAGGATTCCTCAAAATGTTGCAAAAATCTTGACGTTCAAGCTTTTGTTTTGTTTTCACATTAATCTCGTTGTCTAACTATAGATTTATGTTTATCCCAAGCATGTTTGAAGCCATTTACTGTTGACTGTCTCACAACATCTGTTGGTAGTTTATTCCAATCATCAACCACCCTTTCAGTAAAATAATACTTTCTAAGATTAGATTTGAACTTCCCTCCAGTTAGTTTGAGGTCCCCGTGTTCTTGATTTTGGTTTCATATTGAAAAGACTGCCCTCCTGAACCTTATTCACCCCTTTGATGTATTTAAAGGTTTCAATCATGTCTCCCCTTTCCCTTCTTTCCTCCAGACTGTACATATTAAGTTCCTGAAGTCGCTCTTGATATGTTTTATCCCCCAGACCTTTCACCGTTTTTGTTACCCGTCTCTGAACTCGTTCTATCCTATCAATATCAGTGTACCAAGTTCAGCTCAGGTCTGTCTGGTTGTACAGGAGACCTGCTTTTTCTCTGCTGCGGTAAAGTGGTTGTAAACTTCAGACTTGAAAAATGAATAAAGCATATCCCTCTATAGTCTCAATCCAGAGCACTAAATATCATTTCTGTTTGCTGCCTCCTTTCTCTGCTATCAGCATGAGTCACTTCTGACAAGTTTTCCTGACACCAAGAGAAAAAAAGGTGGCGTGGGGGGTGCTCCAGCACACAGCCTGTGATTGACAGCCTCGTCTCTGTCCCTGTGAGCTGTGTGAAGGGTCTCAGAGCCCTCCTTACTGAGCTCTAGAGAGTGAAACGTCTGCTCCCCTGTTTTCTGACAGCTCAGACAAGCTTTATAAATTCTAGACTTTGAATGGATGTGGAGAAAAGAAGCTGCAGATAAACAAGTACAATTTATGTAGGGGGATGTGTTTCATCTCTGTGTATCACAGAGGCCATTCACTTCACTGGGTGTATGTAAGGGTTAACAACCACTTTAAGTAATTTACAGGTCAGCCTGTGATTGGTTAATAAAAGGAGAAGCAGCAGATTGCTGAGCTCAATTCAATGTCAAGCTATCCCATCCTCCTATGAGCATGCTGTTTATACTGCAGCCTGGTTGGCTGCTTGTGCTACTTCTACTTCCCTCCATTTGAGCACTGCTGTATAGGCACTGCAGGAGGCCAATAATAAGTCAAAGGCAGGTACTTACACAAAAAAGCGCAAACCCCATAGTGTAGCAAATAATTAAAACTGAATTTGTTTAAAATATAAAATGCAGTCGCAATGAAAGCATGTGCTAGGCATTACACCATGGGAGGCTGAAGGACCAGGAGGTACCGAACAGTAACCAGGGAAGCCCCAGGCTTGACCACCGGCTTGGGGAAGGACTGTCCTATGATGGAGGAAGCTGCTATGGAACACCAGAGAATAAGAAATCTAAGAAGAAGTAGTGAAAATTAGTTTTTTGTTTTTTTAAAGAAAATAATGAAAGCAAGCCAATGCATTTTGAAAGACTTAGATACCTCGTTCTTCAGGGCTGTAGGGTTAAAAAAAAATCAGAACAGAGTATACATCAATGTAAACCAATAGCAAATGTATTTTTGTTCATATCCAACATTGCTATTCAAAACAACTTTGCTATTAGCTTATATTGATGTATACTACAGTATTTTCTGATTTTTCTTATACTATAGTCCTGAAGAAGGAGAACCTAAGACTCCTGTCATGGATACGCACGCCCACGGCGACTAGCTAACCATGACGTGGTCCCTTGACTGGGGGTATATGAGGGAATAAGGGGGGAACTTATACTGAGCAATAAGACCTCACTATACTTTCACCGCCCGCACTACCTTTGGCCACCACTAGAGGGAGACTCCACTCCAATCCAGCTGGCTGACCACACACAGGCAGATACAAATCTTATATACAAGCGGTGCGATGGTCGTATGAAAACAGTCGTGCAACCGCTTGTTGTACGAACAGCCGACGTGCGACAGTCGTACAACAGAAGTTGGATGAGCAGACTAGAAAACTTTGGTTGTACAACAAGCAGTCAAACGACCGTTGTATCGTGTGTACAGAGAAGTTGGCCCAACAAGTTGTACTGTGCAAAACATGCATGCTCACAAGTCAGGAACGATCAGAAGTGTCCATTCATGTAAACCTACGTTCCTAATTTACAAATCACATTCACCTGAACAAGCTCTTTATACGCTCACTACGTTCGGCTTGGTCGTATGATCGCTTAGTGCATGTCAGTATGCGAGATACAACAGCCAACATACGATTTGGGCCGTTTGATCGTACAACCGTCGCACCATGTGTACAAGGCTTAAGAGTTGGGGAGCAGTCTAGCATTTAGTACACACATCTAGGGTTCCTCTAGCTATTCTATAAGCTAAAACCCCGGTGTTAATCACTCTTCCCACTGTCCACACCCCCCCCCCCCCACACCAGACACACAATAAACGATAGCCTGCCACCACCCAGTTTGTGCACAGACTGGTCTGCTAGGCCTCCACACACACACACAGATCTCCATCTGACAGATCTGTTAGTTTACAATCTACATGCAATCTGCCAACACACAGAGCAATTGCATACCGATTGGCACGTAGCTTAGACCGAGTATTTAGGCACTAAAATGGAACAACAATCTCTCCAGAGATATGAACCATAGCTTAGTACACTGAAGTCACTTATTAATTTTATAATTTAATATCCCAAAATAGGGTAGTGCATAAGTAATATATACAAAGAAAACAGAGTTTTACAAAAAAAAAGATAAACAGACATACAATTGGCAATTTACTATGAAAATAAAAAGTAATAAAAACAGAAATAAACTTTAGCGCAGCTTATCCCTGGACAGAAGTATGTCGGAAAACCATATGGAGACTCCCCAGTTTAGAACTGACTTTGTGGAAGCACGCCGTTCATATCTCAGGCTCTCCAATTTATTGAAATATGGATGTGACCTGAACGTTAGCCCTTGGCCAATCAACCCTGGGGGGGGGGGGGGGGTGTTCCCTGTCCAGCCCACAGGATGTTTCATGTTCTGAAATGACCAGCGTCAAATTGGATCAGAACACTGCTGATCGCTGGGTCGTGGATAGGATTTCCAACACCAGCGCATCGGTCCAATCCAAGCATGGGTCAGTGACATGTTATATACACACACCACCCATTTGTTAAAGCAGAAGACTTCTTTTCAAAGTCTCTCTCTTTTTAATTAAATTGAATTCATTGGCCTTCCTGCCTTTTGTTTCATAAGAATGCCAATTCCTATCCTTGTGACCACCATGTGTCAGTGAATAGCTAGTAGTAGGTGGTCACATACAACTGGACTTGTTCTTCAATGTTGAAGACATTTCATAGCTTACCAAGACACTTCAGTTCCATTAAGTGTCAGGAACATACCCCATCATTTATAATAACACCTTAGTCCAATCTCTATAGAATGCGTAGATGTTGATTGTTTAAGAACCTGATGGGAAGTGTGAAAGTTATAGAACCACCGTGTTTAGTTACATAATCCCATTGTCAGTGAAGAGACATTGCCCATACTCTTGTGCATTATATGCCCAAACTTTTGTGGACAACGGACCATCGCACCTATATAAGCTTGTTAAAGATTCAATTCCTCCACCATTTGAAATCACCGAAGTTGGTCCCCACCTGTGTGACTATAGCAGTTTCTTCTAGGAAGGCTTTCTTCCCAAGCGTGGAGCATGGGTTCAACTAAAAGAGCATTTGTTAGGTCAGGTACAGATATTGGATGAGAAGATCTGGCTCATAATTGGCATTAAAATTCATCCCAAAGGTGATCAGTAGGTTTGAGGTGTAGGCCATTCAAGTTCCCCCACTGTGAACTGGTCAAGCTATGTACTTATGGAGATGTTGGTTGAGAAGGCCCAACACATTCCAATTCATATCAAAGGTGTTCAGTAGGGTTGGGGTCAAGGCTCTGTGCAGGCCACTTGAGTTCCTCCATCCTGAACTGGTCAGGCCATGTCCTTATGGAAATGTTGATTGAGAAGACCTAGCACATTTCAATTCATCTCAAAGGTGTTCAGTAGGGTTGAAGTCAGAGCTTTGTACAGTCAACTCAATTATTCCACCCTGAACTGGTCAAGCCATGTCTTTATGGAGATGTTGGTTGAGAAGACCCAACACATTCCAGTTCATCTCAAAGGTGTTCAGTAGGGTTTTAGTCAGGGCTTTTTGCAGTCCACTCGAGTTCCTCCACCCTGAACTGGTCTAGCCATGTCTTTATGGAGATGTTGGTTGAGAAGACCCAACACATTCAAATTCATCTCAAAGGTGTTCAGTAGGTTATTAGTCAGGGCTTTGTGCAGGCCACCAGAGTTCCTCCACCCAGAACTGGTCAAGCCGTTGTTTTTTTAGAGATGTTGGTTAAAGAGGACCCAACACATTTCAATTCACCTCAAAGGTATTCAGCAGGGTTGAGCTCAGGGTCCTATGCAAGCTACTCCAGTTCCTCCAAACCAAACTCATCAAGTGAAATATTTACGGAGCTGACTTTGTTCACAGGGGCGCCCTCATGCTGGAACAGAAAAGGGCTTTCCCCGAACTGTTACCACATGGTTGGAAGAGCACAGTTGTCTAAACTATTGTCTAAACTCTCTTTGTATGCTGTAGTATTTATAGTGCTCTTCATTGAAAACACCTGAACTCAATAATTTGAAGGGGTATTAACATACTTTTGGATTTTTTGTATATGTTGGCTTTCCTACAGTGCAGACCAGTATAGTACGGAAGTAAGTAAAGAAAAAATATTCTTTTTTTACATCTATTCTTATGACAGTAGTCCATTAGACTGAATATTTTTTTATGTAATCCTGCATGCGATCCTTCAAGGTAAACCTTCATGCACTGTTCACCGAAACCATGACAGTGATTGCATTGTCTTCAGGTTTGCTATTGCCACCTTATTCCTCTTGAAGAACCTGATTTATCTTTACTGAAAGAAAAAACAATTCTGGAGAGTTTATATTCGAACAAATGATTGTTAAATTGATACAGATAAAAAAGCATTAGTACATTAAATGTTTTTGTGTCAACCTTTTGTGAAAGCATTTTTAAGTTAAAGGTTCAAATATGTGTTTGTGACAGTTACAAGGCCATAGTTAAGTATACATTGTTATAAATCACAGAAAAGTAGATTGTTGATTTTGAACAAGGTACTTATGTTACCAATATGCTTTTTAAAATGTTAAAAGAGTTGAGGAATTTGTGTAGAACAATAGGCTTTTTTCTGTGCAGTTCAAAGAGTACCTCTTCCAGTGAAGAACTGGTAATTGAACCCACCCAAGGACCCTCTGGTAGTGTAGAAAACAATTGTTATTCCTTTTTAACAATTCGATATTTTAGGACAAAGGCATTCAAAACGGAGGTTTTGGTATTTGTATGGGGTAACATATCTATTTAGCACAGTATATTTTAAACCTCATTCACTAGTGGGCCTTCTGTACTCTAGTCCACAACCAGCTTGCTATGTCGAGAACCAACTGTCTATGTGTAACATTCGTAACAACTACAAATACCCAACAGTTTAATGAAATAGTGAGCTCAGGTGAGAGAAGTGACTGAAAGCTAATTCGTCTAGCTAGTTACATAGTTGTAAAAAAGTAAAAAATAATTTCCATAAAAGGTTTCTTTATCAAAGACGTTACTTCAGGTTTGTTAGATACCTGCAAGCAAGGTCATTCCCTTGGAGACTTTATTATTTAGAGTCCCCCACTCTTGTCAGGGTTCTATTTATATAGGGTCTTATTTCTTCTGCTGCCAACATTTTAAAGGGAAGTTATAATGGTTTGGGGTCTTTTTTCATTTTTAAAACTTTTAAAATGATATTTAATTTGATAAACATTTTTTAATCCATAAATAAACATGTTGATAAAGTGTGCAGCCTTTGACACTGGTGCCACCGAGGAGTATGGATTTTATTTATGGAGAGGACAGGTGTTGCTGTTGCTTTTAGATGGTCTTTCTCTAAGTCTTGATTCACACTGTCACGACTTGGAATCCAACTTGTGAGACCCCAAGTCGCATGACATGTGAAATCCGATGGTAGTCAATGAGAACTGTCTTAATTAGCACTACTGAAGCTGCTCCAACTTTAGAAAAGGTTCCTTTACTACTTCAAGGTGACGAATATCTGACTTAGACTTTAATGGAAGTCGGATCCTCATCTATATTGATGTGATATGGATCCAACATTACTGGAAGATACTGGAAGTGTATGGCATCTTCCTGTATGCTTTAATTTCTGCATGCCTGCGCAAGATAAAGTTGTTTAACCACTTCAGCCCCGGAAGGATTTCCAGCTTTAGGACCGGAGCCCTTTTTGCGATTCGGCACTGCGTCGCTTTAACTGAAAATTGCGCGGTCGTGCGACGTTGTACCCAAACGAAATTTGCGTCCTTTTTTCCCCACAAATAGAGCTTTCTTTTGGTGGTATTTGATCACCGCTGCGTCATTTCTGATCGCCGCTATAAACAAAAGAAGAGCATCAATTTTGCAAAAAAACCCAAATTTCTTACTTTTTGCTAAAATACAAATCCAAAAAAAAAAAATATAAAAAAACATTTTTTTTCATCGGTTTTGGCCGATTTATATTCTTCCTCATATTTGTGATAAAAAAAATCGCAATGGGCGTTTATTGATTGGTTTGCGCAAAAGTGGTCGCGTTTACGGATGATGAGAATTCATTTTCGGGGTTTTTATTTTTCTTAATTTTTTACTAGTAATGGCGGCGATCTGCGATTTTTAGTGGTACTGCGATATTTCAGCGGACATGTCGGAACATTTTGACACTTTTTTGGGACCATTGGCATTTATATAGCGATCAGTGCTATAAAAATGCACTGATTACTGTGTAAATGCCATTGACAGTGAAGGGGTTAACCTGCAGGGGGCGCTCTAAGGGTTAACAGTGTTCCCTGGGCGTGTTCTAACTGTATGGGGACTGTCCTAGCTGGGGAAGGGAAGTGGTCACAGCCTCCATGTAGAGGAAGGCTGTGATCACAGCCCTTCCCCCCTCACAGAACGGAGGTCCGTGTTTACTTACACGGACCTCCATTCTTTCACTCCGGGGGGGCATCGCGGGTGGCCGGCAGAGATCGACTCCGCCGCACCCGCTCCCTGGCCCTCCCCGGACACAGTGAGCGCACGCTCACTAGGCTCGATCCCGCAGCCACCGTCATATGACGGCGATTTTCGCAATAGAGCCACCTTGTCGCCGTCAGATGCCAATCGGCGGTCGGCAAGTGGTTAAAAGTCACATCAAGTCGCATAAAAGTAGTATTCAAGTTGCCAGCAAATTGCCAGGAAGTCTCCTGGCAAAGTTGCACCATAAGTTGCGTGACGTTCAGGTCGCAGTAGTGTTGAGCCTAATAGAAAGAGTATACGGAGAAGGCAGAGAGAGGAATGAGGGTCACTCCACTACTTTACTCAGCTGTACCCAAAGCTGACCTCCAGTCATCAGTAAAATATTAGTATCAAGTATCCCCTCCCCTGAATACGAAGGTTTAATGGCTTGTTTAGTCTAGGGGGTGGTGAAGTAGAGGGATACCTACCTTATTTCTCACTTCCCTGACAATTGGGACTCTTCTCTGACCACAGTATGTGGGTGGGCCATCAATACCATCATACAATGCTTAGAATGCGGGACCACTGGCTCTGCATTGAAGGTGATGACATCAGAAATGCAGAGGCTGGAGGACTGCTGAAATAGAGGGGCATTGCAGAGCTGGTCAAATGGTGGAAGGAACCCTAAAGAAGAAGATAATAAGGTAAGTAATTCTCAGCTTTATACAACCCTTTGACAAAATAGGTAAATAGTAGGTGTCCACTCTCACAACAAGACACAGAGCCCCTAGAGACTGCAAATACTCCACAGCCACCATTCAGTGCTCAGCAGTGTTTTGCCAAAGAGTTCCAGATTATATTAATTACCAGTATTTTATTTTGCTATCAGTCACTGTTTCTCTACAGCCTCTGAAATTTATGTAAAATGGCAGTTGCCTTTTATAGCCTACTTTACAGCAAGATAAAAAAAAAATAAAAACTCGGGGCCATTTTTATAATGAGGGAAGACAAAGCCTAAACTCCAAGAGGAAGAAGACTCTTGCCTGAAATCTTCAGGTAGAGATAAAACCAGGGATCGAACTGCAGTTGGTTTTCCCAGATCAACTGGTGGTTAATTTAGGCAGATTTGCAATTTCAAAAATATACATTAAAACTCAATCCTCCAGCTAGCTTAACAGATTGTTTCTGAGCAGATTGACATCTGTCTAAACAAGGTCCTCCCGGAATATACTCATCGGAAATGATGATGTAATTAATTATGCAGGTGCTGTTGAGTTTTACCATGAGGGGGAATATAATTTTGTTATGCTGCAATCTATTGTATATGTAATATTATTGTCTCATCTGTGTTCTATTTTGATCTGCATTGACTGAGCTTTTAGGAAGGATGGATGTAGTTAACAGGCCTGTAGACTTGAAATCATTGTCTTGGGGAGTCCTCAGCAGACCTGACCTGGCCAACTGATCTCAGGGAAAGAATCAATTGTCCAAAATTAATTTTCCAGTCTGATTATTATTGGTCCCTCAATATGAGTATATTGCCCTTTAAGCTCAAAGGGGCATGCATGTTTAACTCACAATAGTGTTGTGAAGAGGTGTTGTGCAGCAGTTAAATCTTCTATATAATGTCTCTGTGTAGCATTTAATTACGTCTTCAAACATGGACCACAGGAGAGGGAGTAAACTGGTAAGCAGCCAAAGAATTCCTTCACAAGGTCACCTCTGGAGGGAGTGATTTGGTTCCCCTAACAGATCAATAGTGGATACCTGACCATTACACCTACCCTACATGGCCATAAGTGTATAAAACATGGACACCCCTCTAAGTTAAGGAGTTTCATTGTTTCCAGTGAAGAGTACTGATAATTCCCTAGCAAACAAAGATGGTTTAGACAACTGTGTGCTTACAGCTTTGCAGCAACAGTTCCCATAACTGTTGCTGCAAAACTGGAAGCACATAACTGTGTAAAGGTCCTTCAGCAAGATTGTGCCCCCCGTACACACAGCCACCTTTAAAAATACTTGATGTGACAAGCTTAGTAGGGAAGAGCTCCAGTGACCTGCACAAGGCTAACTGAACACCTTTAGAATGAACTGGAACAAGGAATGGGAGTTGGGTCTTTTTGTCGAACATCAATATCTGACCTCACAAGTATTATTTTGGCTGAATGGACACACATTTCCGCAGATGTACTCTAAACTTTTGTGGAAAGCCATTCAAGAAGGGTGGAGGCTGTTATACATGCAAGAGGAGAGGGGTAACTGCTGGCACCCCTGGTTTTAAAACGGGATGTCCACCAAACGCACATAGGGGTGATGAGCAAATTGGATCACGCTTTGCTGGCTTTTCTTTTGCCTTCCTCTGGATCAACTGTGGGTGAAGGATTGTGTTTATGGGACTGTATGGTTATATATATTTTTTCTTTTTTTGGTTGAACTAGATGGGCTTGTGTCGTTTTTAAACCTGACTAACTATGTAAAAGGGTGTAAATGCAGATACTGAGATACTCTTAGGGGTTGACTAAAACTGGAGAGGGCAAAAATATGGTGCAGCTGTTCATGGTAGCCAATCAGCTTCTAACTTCTGCTTATTTACAAAGAAGAGAAGGATGGGAATCACAAAAAAAAAATCATACTCACCTAGATGGATGCAGTACCGATCCTAGCTGCAGCTGTTCTCTGCCACCTCTAAGACCGATAACTTAGCGATCAAACACTGCTGCTAACTCAGCTCTCTGTCTTCAGCCTGCAGAGAGTCAGTGACTATCAGTCACTGGCTCGGTGCTGTGCCCCTCCAATGCTCACTGGAGTGCTGGCCTGTAGACGTTGTGGGGGCAGCTGGCTTAGGCTCTCAGTGGCTCGCTGAGAGGCTGAGCCAGCTGCTAGTCCAGGCTTCTGATCTGACCCCTACCATATGGTTGGGATCTTTTCAGAGCCTGGCCCTGGTCTGCGACGCCAGCAGACATAGGACTTTAGCCACAGGAAAAGTATAGGCAGAAGACGCTTTTGCCATACTTCTCGTTTTTGGCCATACTTCTTCTTTAAGCTTCTATGCAGAGCTGCACCACATTTTGCACTCTCCAGTTTTAGTAAACCAACTTCATAGTACCAATGTTGGCTGTAAACTTCTAGAGTGCCTACACCTATTTTGGGTTGTAGACCGGTATCAACTTTGTTAAAAATAAGTAAATACGAAACAGTTACATAGGCAATTGATAAGAAAAGCAGGGTTTCAGTAAACCAATTGTGAAAAATTTTGGCAAGGCCTACTAAGTTAAAAATTGTCTTTGCAGAGTAGCGTAAAATGTTGAATTGACCTATGTAGCACTAACATGAAGTGATTATGACAACTTTTTCCTTTAACTCTCTGGTCTGTCATTGTACAAAGACAGGAATGGTATTAAATACTACTTCTCTATCCACGAGCACAGTGAGGGTAAAATATGAACAGGGCTCATTATAACACTGTTATGGAGAGATACAGAATTTAGCTGGTGGACTAATTGCTTTATTTTCATTTTCACATACAAAATCATTTTCTTTAAAATATGTGTGCAGTTGTAATTTTTGGATATACTTTTTTTCCAATGAATGAAATAAATATGGCAACATTATATAAGATATGTAAAAATATAAAATCCTTTTGAACATGGAAGCGTCCTTTGGTGCAAATATTTCCTTTGCTTTTTTTAGGAAAAATATCCAACCGCTAACTTTAAAAGCAGTTTTAAATTTCCCCTCTCGGGTTAAAAAAAAAAAAAGTTATTTTTTAATCATATAGCCATTGGAATGCGACCAATCATATATACTATGGTACATGTGATTCTTAATACAGCAGTTACCATATCATTTGTAATATTCCATATTATAATATTCATGCAAATGTTTCAAGTTATCAGCCTTTTCTAGAGATCACTTTTGTGTAAAGTCAAGAATTTATTAATTTAGTCACAGTATCTTTTTTAGGTATTTCCATTTAAAGCGTATCATTTTCATCTACTATATTTTTAACCAATCGGGGCTTAGAATTCCTGCTTTTATAGCTCTTTGGTTTTATATTTCTTATTTTTTTTTCACTTTGCATGCAGTAACATTTTAATAGAAACAATTTGCATTCTATTTAAAGAAATATGCAAATGTTATTTTTATCATTAAAATTACATAGCAGTTAAATCAACATTTGTTTCGCAGTTCTAAATCATAATCTAAGCACGGGCTTTTTTTTCCCCCTCTTGTTAATAATTACATATATATTGTAGGCACATTAAAGATTGTATTTGTGAGCCAGGAAACCCATCAGTACATACGGAAATCACTGCAAAGCCTTTGCAGATAATTACCATATAAAATAGAGCTTCCTAATATATTTTGCATTTCTTCATTAGTAAGGATTTTATTTAATTTTTATTGACAAAGTTTAATTTAACCTATACATTGCTCTGCTTAAGCTGCAGTAATGGAATGACTTTAATATTTTAGAATATCTGTGTTTATAGATCTGTATTTAGAAACAATGCAATAGGTCTGTAGATCTCAGAATTCTTCTGGAATGCTGCCCTCTAAATAATGATAAATTACTCGTGCAGTATGCCATTTGCTAATTATATCCATGATTTACTGCAGAGCACGACTTAAATCATTCATTTCAGTCTTGCGTAACAGTGCCATAAAAATTTTTTTTTGTTTTTTTAAAAATGGTTTCCATGTGTATAATTTAGACAAATTTTAACAGCTTTTGTATTCCGTGAATATTCAAGCTTATAACTTTTTTAAATTTATGTTAGCTATTATGGCTTATGTGTTTTTCAAAGGAATTTTTATATATTCTGCTTTTCTAGAAACGTAAGTTAATATATTCTCACAAATGGGTTTTTCGAAAAAGAAAATGATTTCTAAATTTATAGGAAACACCACATAATGTATATATTAAGTATTAAGAGTATATTTCAGTAAAATATTGGCTAAAACATTGTATTTTATTTTGCAATGATTTAGTTAGAAAGTTAAATATATACATTTTTAGTGGGAATTGTTTAGATTTTTATTTTCTTCTATGAAGTTATGAAATTATATATTTTTACTTGGTTTAGCGATGAAATACCACACTGAGTGATTGTGGGTGGTCAGAAAAAAATCAGATGAATTTAAAAAACTATTTCACACATATTCAAGGGAAAATTTTAATTCCCGAATCCCAATTAAAAAAAAAAAAACGTTAAAAACGTATTAATACATCTATATAGGATTTCAATATATTACTATTTTGCAATAAACCGTTTCTAGAAAATAACTGTAGGGGTTTTGGTGAGTAGTGTCTTATGTTCTACTTTTGTGTTGATAATAAATATTGAGTTAAACATTGTTTATATTTTTACAGCACGGCCATATTGTATCATTTTTTTGTCAGCTTTGAGCTCACTTCATCCATCTGTTGTTTTTACAGTAGGAAAAATATCAGCACCAACTTAAAGGACTGTAAATTTCTTGAAACTCAACACAAGCTTTTAAGGTTTTAAGAACCCTTGCTAGACCAATATTTGTAGAATGTTGGACCTTGAGCATTTCCTTAAAACTGTTAGTCGAAAAGAAAATTGAACCTTTTACTGGTTGTTTTTGATAATGGTTTTCAAATAGTTTTCTTCTTTCTTTCATGGCCAAGTCATTACTCATAATGTGCTAAAGATAGATGAAACGCGTAAGACCAGTAACTTTTGTGAGCTGCAACTATGGCTGTTCATATGGCATTTGGCCATATTATAATTTGTTTGTAGATGTGGGACCCAATAATAGGTTCATTATTGGGTATGTTGATGAACTTGGTAAATGGCTTTCAGTCTGTATATTTCTCTTCCCAACCAATGACCAACCCCAAAGAAGCCATAAGCAGCTCAGTGGTTTGATATTAAGGCAGATTCTGTCCATTTTGTCTGTCAATGTGTTTGACTTAACTATCCATTGGTCTTGTGGCCTGGTTTTAGGATTGACCTAATTCTTTTGCATTATTTAGGTTGAATATATTTTTATTATCATTTACAATTGCAAGGAGAAAACAAACAAGGTACATAACAACGACTTCACATCTCTCGAATAAATGTGCACATATAATTAGAACGATCAGCCATTATCAGGTACAGTAGTCAACATTGTCATGAGACATAGGCGTGCGCACAGGGCGTGCCAGGTGTGCCTGGGCACACCATAATCACCCTGTGTTACGCAGACTCCCCCTGTTGCTTGGCTGCAGAAAAAGGGGCTGGGGAATCAGTCCCTTTCTCTGTCTCAAAAGTGAGACATCAGGGGTCTGTTTAGACCCCTGATACTTCACAAAAGGCTCCTCAAAAATTGTAAAAAAAAAAAGGATTATTATAAAAAAAAATAAAAAATAAAATTGTAATAAGAAAATATTAGAGAAATAAACGACCGACACCAATCTCTGCCCAACTGACACTGACCACTGCCCTACTGCTATATATATAATATAGCATATACAGTGCCTTGCGAAAGTATTCGGCCCCCTTGAACTTTGCGACCTTTTACCACATTTCAGGCTTCAAACATAAAGATATAAAACTGTAATTTTTTGTGAAGAATCAACAACAAGTGGGACACAATCATGAAGTAGAACAAAATTTATTGGATATTTCAAACTTTTTTAACAAATAAAAAACTGAAAAATTGGGCGGGCAAAATTATTCAGCCCCCTTAAGTTAATACTTTGTAGCGCCACCTTTTGCTGCGATTACAGCTGTAAGTCGCTTGGGGAAGTCTCTATCAGTTCACAAGAAATTACAGTTTTATATCTTTATGTTTGAAGCCTGAAATGTGGCAAAAGGTCGCAAAGTTCAAGGGGACCGAATACTTTCGCAAGGCACTGTATATAAATTTATAAATTAATAATACAAGCATACTTAAAAAAATAACAATACCTCGACTGCCACATCCTTAGAAACTAGTGTTTCCCAGAAACATTCGGGGTATGTGTTCTCTGGGGATATTGTGACTTAAATACTAGTCCCCTATTTTGAGGGTGCTTGTAGTTTCAATCCGTAAAACCTTGGAGCTGTTATGTACTACTTGTTAGTCTCCTATGTACTCCTTCATTCAGTGCTGAGCAGATACTGGATTATGTTGTGTAATGTTTATGTTTGTCTCTTTTGTCATTTTTGGTTTTATTCATTTTGAGCTGGGGTATGCCCCTAGGCTCTGTTTTATACTTTACATTTTATAAAACCAATAAAAAGAATTTTCAAAACAAAAAAAATAATAATAATAAAAGTTATAAAATCACTTTCCCTTATATCTCTCTTACCCTTCCATCATATCCCTTGGATACCCCCCCCCCCCCCTTTTGTAGACCCCTCTGTCTTCCTTTTTTAATTTATTAATTTTGCTCTCTGATTTTAAGTTTCTGTAATGTCTATTTTCCCCTACCTTATTTCTTATGTTAGATGAGACTCTGGGATTTGTATGGTTATTACTGGGTGCTTGGGTTCCCTATTATATGTAGTACTTATCCAGAGGTAAGGGTTATTGTCTTGATTATGTCCGGTTTTGTGACTATTCCCAAATGTTCCTTATGCAATGGCAATGCTGTTTTTGTACTCTCTAAATTTTCTATAAATTACCCTAATATGAATTTAAAGACTACGTTTACCTTTTCAGTCAGAGTTTCACTTTTTTTTTAATTTCCATCCACTCTACTCAAAAAAAAAAAAATGAGAGAGAGAAAAAAAAGAAAAGTTATAAAGGACAATATTTTAAAATATTTAAACATTTTTTTTTTTTTTTTTTTGTGAAACTTTAGGTGAGAAGCCTTACAAGTGCCCCCATTGTGACTATGCTGGCACCCAATCAGCATCTCTGAAGTACCACCTGGAGCGCCACCATCGAGAAAGGCAAAATGGCTCTGGCCCTATTGCTAGTCAAGGGCATACTCCAGGACAGGAACACAAGGATGAAACAGTCAGCAAGAGTTCCCTATTTATGAGACCTGACATTTTACGAGGAGCATTTAAAAGCCTCCCCGGAATGGATTTTAGAAGTGGTGCTATGTCCCAGCAATGGCAGTCAGGGTTGATGTCTGGTGAGCGTCAGGGACAGTCAAGTGGCATTAGTCCTGAGGTTTCTTCAGAAGCTTTGAAAAAATCAGAGATCTCTTCTAAAGCAGCAAATATTGCAGAATTTGGGAGAGCATATCAGAACATTGTAGGAAATGGTGTTAACTTCCAGGGCTCTTTGCAGGCCTTCATGGACAGCTTTGTTCTAAGCTCTTTGAAGAAAGAGAGGGAGATGAAAGAGAAAGCCTTGCTAGAGTCGCTTCCTATAAAAGTTTCCAGGTCTGACAACTGTGAAGACAAGGTGGAGAACAAAACACCACAGAGGAAATTGGAAAAGTCTCAGTATGAACCTTTAGACCTGTCGGTAAGGCCAGATGCTCAATCTCTTCCAGGTTCATCTATAACAGTCCAAGATAACATTGCTTGGCATGGGTGTTTGTTCTGTTCTTTTACAACATCATCCATGGAGTTGATGGCCTTGCATCTCCAAGCTAACCATTTAGGAAAAGCAAAGCGTAAGGACAGCTTGGGTGCCACAAATAAAATTGCTGCCTCTTCTTCTTCAGCACAGTGTGGCAAAGAAATGATGTCAAAATTGAGTCCATTGCAGAATTCAGAAAAAACTCTTAACTCTAAAGAGACTTTATCTGACCATAAAAGCACTTCATGGTCCAGTCATATGGATCCAGTGTTTAACAATTTTCCAACTGAATTCTACAAGCAGTTTGGTGTATATCCTCACTCGGTTGGGTCCAATGCCCAAAACTCTTGCTCTAACATGGACATTGACTCTCAGTCTCCTCTGGATGAAGAAGCACAGTGTGATTCACTTAATACAGTTGCTACTGATGACCTCTCCGATGAATCCTCATCTGAGGACATGGAAACGTGTAAAGAAGATGAGAACGAAGATGAAGAAATTGACACTGAACCAGAAAACATGAACACAGTTGATGAACAGAATAAAGAAGACCATGAAGAAGAAGATCCTCTACTGAATTCAGCTGCTCTCAGACCTTCTGAAAACATGGTTTCCCCGCAGATGATGGAAAAGCAGTGGCATCCAAATCTTCCATTGCCTCATGAAACGCCACAAAGCTCTTTGCAATCTGACCAAGCATCTGGTTCAGATCCTTTGGAGAAGCAGGTTAATATGCTCTCTGTTCTTCGAGCTTACAGCTCTGACAGTATGGCTGCTTTTAACGGACTTGCAAGCAACACAACAAACAGTGGATGTATGAAGAGACCAGAATTATGTGGTAAGTTAACATGACAAATACAGATGATGATAAAAAAAAGTTGTACTTTTTGAAATAGTCACCTAAGGAACCCATTGATGCCTTTGTTCATTTGATAAAAGCCAACACTTAGCTACTGTGGGCTGTACACTATGAATTTTTTTCCTGGAGTGCAATGTGGAGCCATCACTCATCATAAATTAGGTTATGGCAATTTGGAAAGGATCATTTTTAGAAAGGTCAGTCATTCCAACTGAGAGTTGAGGTTGTAGGTGATGGGAGATGGACAGTAGTAGTGCTTAAAACAACTATTATAACTGACAAAATATTTGATATTGTATAAGATTGTTTCGATTTAAACCAAGTGTTTTAGTTCTTCTATTATGGTATATTAAAGGTGCAATTTCTAAATTCTGAAGCAAATTTCCAGCCAAAAGGTTTTTTTTTGTTAGCACTGCATTGTAAGAACAATCAGACAGGCTGTTTTTTCTCAATAATAATACATATGGGTGTTCTGCCCCTTTAAATACTCAGTAATACCATATTTCTCAGTATATTCATTCACATATGATTAACGTGAACAAAAGGTGCAAGCAAGATAATAAATAAAGTGCAAAGTGCTCAATAAAAATAAGAAAGTCTCAAAAGTGTAATCAATTTATAAATACAGAAATCAACCAAAGAAAGTTGAACTTTACTGGCATAGCCAGGAGCACAAAACAATTTATAAAAAAAGTATACATTTTATTCCATATTATATTAAAAAGATATCCAAGATAACTTGGTAAAAAACAAAGTATCCTGTGCGTATAGGCAATAAGTTGTCATAAAAAATGCATGATCATACAGTAAAGGCTAAATTGCCAAATTAACATGTTGGTAAATTCCTCATGAGTCAACGTGTTTCTCTTTCAGGTTTAATCTAGACTCATGAAGGATGCTGAAATAACTACATAGAAAAGAAAACATAAAAATCAAATATTTATGATAAGATTACATCATATATATGTTTTAACATGCTATGGCTATCTCACGACTATCATCATGAGTCCTGATGAAGCCTGAAAGAGAAACGTGTTGACCCATGAATAATTTACCTACATGTTCTTGATTTGGCAGTTTAGCCTTTACTTTATGGTCTTGCATGTTTTATGACAACCAATTGCCTATATGCACAGCATACTTCAATTTGGTTGTTTTACCAAGTTATCTTGGAAATATTTTTAATACAATATAGAATAATATGTATATTTTTTAATACATTTCTTTGTGCTCCTTGCTATGCCAGTAAAGTCTGACTTTTCGTTGGATGTTTTTTCTATATTACCTGGATTTGGCAGCGCTTTTAGAATTCTTCATAAATATAACCTGTGCTAACTAAAACATAATCCAGACTCTAACCCACCGGTGAGTATGAACTCCTTACTGAATGTCAGATCCCAATAGAGCTGCTCCACAGCTACCATACACTCCACCACTAAAAGGACTCAATGGTCCTAAGTGTCAGTCTTGGCAAAGATAAAAGGCATTAAAAAGAGTAAGTTTCATAGTGTAGTATTCCCAATAAATTGCAAATCAAGGGTATGTGTGTGAGCCACTCAGGCTGTATGGGAATAAAATCCTGTGCCCTCCCCTGTGAGGGCTGGCCGGGAAGGGAGCTTGTCTATGCTCCAGGCAATGGTTGAGAGTGATAGGTGTCCCGGGAGCCACACATCAAGTCAGGACCTGCTGTATGATAGTGAATGGACGTCTTAGCCTGGACCCCTGCCTGTCTATGACCAGGCCTTCACAATCACTTCACACACCTGATATCCATTTTTTCAATGAGTGGTGGCCAGTTATGCATTTAACTGCCCCCTTCCACCTGGAGACCCCATCCCCATGAGTAAGCTCTGGAGGGTGGAGTGAAACACTTTGGGGGCGTGGCATGTGGGGTCCAGGCTGAGACTGCCATTCACTATTATACAGCAGGTCTTGACTTGAAGTGCTCCCGGGAACACCTATCACTCTCCACCATTCCCAATGAATAATAAACTTATAATAGAATTGCACTTACAGACAAAATGTACAAAGCAACCATGTATCAGAGCCGGCACCGCCACATCCACAAATGGCGTGCACGATGGTATTGCATATCAGGCCCCATCCAATGCATTTCTCCTACACAGGCATTGTCAAGGAAAGAGGCTGATGCACAAAGTCTATAAAGGAACTGCTGGGATCTGATCTTGTGAAATACAGTTTGCAACAAGCCACACACTGGTGGACATAAGATGGTCAGGATGGTTGGTTTTTCTGTCTGTGACCCCATTGAGTAGTTTTCCCCTCACTTCCTGTTTTTGTGATACTGAGGCCAGAAATGAGAACAGTTGCCACCAGATCTTTCATTATTTTCTGTAACACATTACTGCTGAGACAGGATGTCTTTCCAGTGAGGACACAGCAATAAAAACTTGATACATGTTCCAATCCTTCCTCACCTTGTCCAATTCTTTTAAAAAAATAGATTTTGGCTGAAGTTGAGTTATGACATACAAATGCAAGCAGAGACAAAGTCTACATGCCCACAACTTTTGTTTTTCATTCTGGTTCCCTACAGCAAGCTGGGGTTAAAGCTTTTTGGCCTACGATAGTCTGCTGTTCTGGGAACACTTTGATTTGCATATGTGCATCATTCACAATATAACTTTCTTTACAGTCCAATAAGGTGTGCCCATGTGGACTCTAATTATGCATCTAATCATTCAGAAATATTTACTGCATTTATCTGCACCCTCACCACAGCCTCCTAGAAGGATACATTAGGTAGAGAGTTTGCACAGGCAGCAGTGATCTGTGTGTGGTAGCTTTACTCTCTAGAGGCCATATTTAATCATGCAGCAGTGGACTGTGGGAAATGTAACTTAAAGCAAACCTGAGACCAGGCTATAGACAATCAGGTATTAATATATATCCTCACAAAGCCTTAAATTAGCTTGAAATTAAGCTCTCTGTGATCTCTGTAGCTGCAAGCATTGTGGAGCAAATCATTCACAACAGATGGGCTGCAGCTAAGGTACTGATTCCCTGCTTGTCACGGAACCCCTTTGTACACTGCTTGAGTGCTTCCGTCAGTATACCACTTCCTCCAGTCTAGACCTTCAGATATCAGATATTACAGCCACATATTGTAACCAAGAACCAGAGGAGACTCGTTCAGTTACAAAGCTGGAACATGGAATATTTTATTGGAACAAGAATACAGGCTTTTATTGACTTGAGAAGAACATTCCCCCCTCCTGATCAAATTACCCTAACAATACAACTATAACCAGAAACATAAACTAGCATGAGCTAATTAACTAGTCATTTAACTAGCCTAGGTGACTCAATGTCCACCCAGACATTGCTTTGATTAATTAGGATTTCACTATAGGCCAGAATTAATGTCACCAAGCTTCACATGAATTACACATTAACATAAGTATAAACACAGAACACCTTCACACAATAGCAGGAGCCCCCAGTAGCAGACGGACCAGCCCCTACATTGAAGACCATGGAATCCACATCTAAGCAATGCTTTGATTAATCAGGGATTGCAGATGGCATGGCAACAGTCTACAAAACTCTTACAATGTTCCATCATTCTGATACAGTGGAATAAATGTATCATAGATTTCTTGAGGGATATTGTTGATAAATATTACTGTTCCATTTTAAGTAATCCAAACCACATTCTCAGTGTCCATTAAATAGCTGTCCATCATTTTTTCTGTCACCCTGTGCCCCTAATAGAGACAGGGTAACTTAGACATAAGAGGGTCATGGGGAGCTGAAGCAAGGGTTTCCCAACCTCTCCAAGGAATTCTGGGTTGCACGGCCCCCCCGCCCAAAGTGACTCCAGTCACACTGTTGGGAGGGGGTGCAGGGGAAGCTGAATTGCTGAGTCATGCTTAGGAAAGAGAGCAGGGGGAGTTGAGCTGCTGATTAACTGCTCAGGGGAGGGAGCAGAGGGAGCTGATCTGTTGGTCCAGTGCTGAGCTACTGAGTCACTGCTAAAAAAGGGAGTAAGATGAGCTGAGCTGCTGTGTCACTGCTGGGAGGAGGAGCAGGGTATGCTTAGCTACTGAGTCATTGCTTGGAGTGGGGGCAAGGTAAGCTGAGCTGCTGAGTCAATGATTGGAAGGGGATCAGGGTGAGCTGAGCTGCTGAGTCATTGTTGGGAGGGTGGGCACAGTGAGCTGAGCTGCAGAGTGACTGTTAGATAGGAAAGCAGGGTGAGCTGAGCTGCAGATTCACTGTCAGGAAGGGGAGGTGGGTGAGCTGAACTGCAGAGTCACTGCTGGGAGGGGGAGCAAGGTAAGCTGAGCTACTGAGTCATTGCTTGGAGGGGGAGCATGGTGAGCTGAGCTGCAGAGTCACTGTCATGAAGAGGAGCAGGGTGAGCTGAGCTGCAGAGTCACTGCTTGGAGGGAGGAAGCTAGATGCTGACTTCCTGGGAAAAAAAGAAATGCTCTTACCGTAAATTTTGAGAATGAAGTGCCTGCAGCTGCATAGGTCATTGAAGGTTTGTTTTAAAGCTCATTTACTTTTTAAGAGCATGTAGTATATATATATATATATATTTAAAAGGTTCATAGCCTGGCCACATATTTTCTTGAAACTCAGATTTAGGTAAACTAAACTACTTATTGTATATGTTCCTTAGAAAGTACAAGCAGTTTACTGATTTCACTTGCACTTGATGGTGTTAATCTTCCCCTTCTTATACATATCTCTCTTTACTAATGGAAGTGAGAATCAGGGTTTGCGCTTCAGCCAAAGCTGTAGTACGTGATAGCAAAACTAAAAGATTCATATCATATGAAATCCTGGCAAGATCGGAACCTCTCACAAAAAATCCAGAGACCTATAATGGCCCATAGAGAGGCTGATAAGATCTAACTAGATTATCTTTTGTAGCTAATTCCCTTTTAACTCCTTCTACTGACACCACCAAAATCACTTACTGATGCGAGCAGATGTTGTGTTGATGCATTGACTCTAAATACATTGACTGTACCAGACACATCTGTCAAATGGTGCATCAATAAACCAGCAATCTGGTGATGTGGATATCTTGACAAATGGACCCTGCAACGTTTTATTATATTGCAGATTAGTCTATACTGTATAGACCTTATGGCCTTCATTTATCAAAAGGAGCTTTTTTTTTTAACATTAGTCTTAACGGTGAATTGAAGTTGGATTTACACTGGATATTCAAATCAGAATCTTCTATTTTTTCTCTCTTTCATAAATGATTGTAATTATAATATTATTATTCACACATAAATGATTTTCAAAGATTGTGGCCTGAAACACGCATAAAGCTCCTGGAGGACGCATTCATTGTGCTGCATGCAATTGTTTACTGTAAGGAAGTGAAGAATGAGAAGTCCTTTATTAACCATCTTATGGATCTGTAATGATAAATATCCTCCTCTCTTCTCCTCATTCTTCCTTAATTCCTCTTCCATATCCTTCCACTTTATTTTTCCGTACCCATACCTTTCACTCTTCATCTTTATTTCCGTCCTTTTATCCCCCCTTCCACTTCCTTCCCACTTTCTTCCATCCAATATTTCCTTCCTTCCTTCCTTTCTTCTCTCTCCTTTATTTTCTCTTTCCCTCACGTATTTTCTCACTTTCTTCCTTCTTTTGCCCCCCACTTCTTTCTGCTTTTCTCTACATCTTTCTTTCTTCCTTTTGATTTACTTCCTTCTGTTTATATCTCCAATGCATCTCTTCCCACTTCCTTACATTCTCTTCCTTCCTTCTTTCCTACCTTCCTCTGCTCTCTTTTTCTTTCTCCTTTCTGCAATTCTTCCCCCTCATTTTCTTCCTTCTTTCGCCCCCCCGCATTCTTTTGCTTTTCTCCACCTCTTCCTTTTTTTTTCCTTCCATGTATCCCTCTTTCCACTTCCTTCCCTTTCTTTCTTTCTCTCTTTCTTTCTTTCCGCTTCACCATTTTTATTCTTCCTTCTTAACTCTTTCCTTCCTTGTTTTTTTTTCTTCTTTTCTTTTCTCTTTCCTTCCTTCTTTCCTCCCTTGCACCCTCCTCCACTCTTGTTCTTTTTCATTCCTTCTTTCATTCCTTCCTGTTTCACTCCTTTCTCTCTTTTTTTCTGCCTGTCTTCTTTCCTTCTTTCTATTCTCTTTATTTCCTTTTCCCTTTTCTCCTTATTTCCTTCACGGCTTTCTTTCTTTCCATGTATTCCTCCTTCCGCTTCCCACATCTTTCCTCCTTTCTTGATTTATTTCCTTCTATTTAGCTCACCTATCCATCTCTTCCTACTTCCTTCCATTCATTCTCTTCCTTCCTTCTTTCTTTCCTTCCTTCCTTCATCTGCTCTACTTTTCTTTCTCCTTCCCTCAATTCTTTTCTTCCCCCTCATTTTCTTCCTTCTTTTGTTCCCCACATTCTTTTGCTTTTCTCTACCTCTTCTTTTTTTCCTTCCATTTATCCCTCTTTTTACTTCCTTCCCCTTTTTTTTCTTTCTTTCTTTCTTTTCTCTTCACCGTTTTATCCTTCCTTCTTCACTCCTTCCTTCCTTGTTTTTTTTTTTCTTCTTTTCTTTTCTCTTTCCTTCCTTCTTTCCTCCCTTGCTCCCTCCTTTACTCTTTTTCATTCCTTCTTTCATTCCTTTCTTTTTTTTCTTTGTCTTCCTATTCTCTTTATTTCCTTTCCCTTGTCTCCTTATTTCCCTGACATCTTCCTTTCTTTCCATGTATTCCTCCTTCCACCTCTTCCTTATTCTTTCTTTTTTTCTTGATTTATTTCCTTCTGTTTATCTCTCCTATCCATCTCTTCCGACTTCCTTCCATCCATTCTCTTCCTTCCTTCCTTTCTCTGCTCTCCTTTTCTTCCACCTTCCCCCACATTCTTTTGCTTTTCTCTACCTCTTCCTTTATTCCTTCCATTTATCACTCTTTTCACTTCCTTCCCTTTCCTTCTTTCTTTCTTTCTCTACCTCCTTATTTCCTTTCCTTTCATTTCCTTTCCTTCTCTCCCTTCTTCTTTCCATTCCTTTCCTTTCCTTCTCTCCCTTCTTCTTTCCATTCCTTTCCTTTCCTTCTCTCCCTTCTTCTTTCCATTCCTTCCTCCTTCACTTCCTTCCTTCCAGCACCCTCAGTCCATCCCTATCTCTATCTAATGTGGTTGGGGTTCAGGCCTTGTTAAATTATGTTGCCGGTGACATCCTGCATATATCTTCTATATGCACACCTTAACTGTTGTGGCATCTTAATGACACTACTGTCAATTTTGCCCTAGATACATGGAAATAGGTCACTAAATAATTAAAACAAATTTATGATTAACATGTTTTAAAAAGAACATCTTTTCCTTCCCCGATGAAGAGATTCCTAAATGGAAAGTACACTTTTGTCACAAGAATTATATAAATATGAATTTACAGGGATATGAATATGGATTCAGAACGTCTGTGTACCAAGGGACTACTAAGTTTACAAACATTTCTATTTCAAGGGAAATTATAATGGTTATTGGTCAGTTTTTATCTATTGTTTGTTTTTAAGTTTGCAAACTTATTTTTTGTATCAATTTTTCATTATTTGAATAAAACCTTTAATATGCAAATAAAGGCATCATATAAGGTAAAACTCTGTGACACTCAGTTTGTAAGGCAAGCTGTACATTCCTGCAAGAAAGCCCAGCGTCGCTTCTATGTTTGGAAGCAAGTTTGGTATATTTGACTGTCCCATCTCTGTTCAAAAAGAGGATTTTTTACTACTTTTCCTGTTTCACATCAGTGCTGTAGACAGAATAAGCTGCTGGCTACCAGAAAGTTGGGAATAGGAAATACCACTATCTAATATTTCATATTGATTAAAAAATAATTAAAGATAAAAATAAAGAAAAGAAAAACTGAGCACACATAAAAAGTTAAATCCCTTAAAAAAAAATCTGTGATTTAAAGAAAACAGAAAGGATATTGTTTATTATTGTGGAGCAGAAGACATAACTAGTTGAAAACATGTTTGCTTCCTTTACTTTTTACGGGAGAAAAGCTAGTAGGACACCTAATACTGGACATCCTGACACATTTTCAACCTGGTCCCATGTTTCCCCTGCAGTATAAATTTGCCATATTTTTTCTCCTGGTAACTAGTGTCACTTCCTGTGGTGTGCACAGGACAGGAAGTGAAGGTAAATCTTCCCAAAAGAAAAAAAAAATTACAGTGGGTTTAACCCTTTCTTATTCAGACATACAAAAGGTTTCAGTCAAAGACTATAAACACAATACAAGAGATGGTCAGAGACTGTAGGCATAGTGCAGGGATGTCAGAGACTATGGACAGGATACCGGAGATGGATAGAGACTATGGACATGATACAAGAGATGGTCAGAGAATGAGAGCATGATACAAGAGATGGTCAGAGACTATGGACCTGATACAAGAGATGGTCAGAGAATGAGGGCATGATACAAGAGATGGTCAGAGACTATGGGCATGATACAAGAGACGGTCAGAGACTATGGACATGATACAAGAGATGGTCAGAGAATGAGAGTATGATACAAGAGATGGTCAGAGAATGAGGGCATGATACATGAAATGGTCAGAGACTATGGACATGGCACTAGAGATGGATAGAGACTGAGGACATGATACAGGAGATGGTCAGAGAATGAGGGCATGATACATGAGATGGTCAGAGACTATGGACATGATACGAGAGATGGTCAGAGAATGAGGGCATGATACATGAGCGGGTAAGAGACTATGGGCATGATACAAGAGATGGTCCGAGAATGAGGGCAGGATTTAAGAGATGATCAGAGACTATGGACATGATATAAGAGATGGTCAGAGAATGAGAGCATGATACAAGATATGGTCAGAGACTGTTGCCATAGTACAGGAGATGACAGAGGGCATGATATAAGCGATTGATAGAGACTATGGACATGTTGCAAGAGATGGTCAGAGACTATGTGCATGCTACAAGAGATAGTTAGAGACTATGGGCATGATATAAGGGATGGTCAGAGAATGAGGACATGATATAAGAGATGGATAGAGACTATGGACATGATACAAGAAATGGTCAGAGACTGAGGGCATGATACAAGAGATGGTCAGAGACTGTGGACATGGTACAAGAGATGTTCAGAGACTGTCAACATAGTACAGGAGATAGTCAGAGACTGTGGACATGATACAGGAGATGGTCAGGCACCGAGGGCATGATATAAGAGATGGTCAGAGACTATGGACATGATACAAGAGACGGTCAGAGAATGAGGACATTATACAAATAATGATCAGAGACTGCAGACATGATACAAGAAATGTCAAAGTATGAGGACATGATGCAAATGATGGTCAGAGACTGTGGACATGACACAAGAGATGTTCAGAGATTGTGGACATGATACAAGAGATGTTCAGAGACTGTGGACATAGTACAGGAGATAGTTAAAGACTGTGGACATGGTACAGGAGACTGTGAACAAGCTATAGGAGTTGTTGGAGGCCAGGGACATGTTTCAGGAGACATATTGCATGAGACTTCTAGAAATCATTGCTAAGGCAGGACAAAGAGGAAACACAGATTAGTGTCTGCAGGGTCCTCTATGGTTGTACGAAGAAGTCTCAAAGAGCCACATGTGACTCTTGGGTTGTAGGTTGGGCATCAGAGCTTTAAGGACTCACACAGGAATTGGATTGCTTTTCAGAGGGCTCTTGACAGGTGGTAAGAAGGTGATGTGTTGAATATTCACTGCTAGTTTTAACCTTTAAAATGTTGACTCATCACTTTTCACTCACATTCCATGTGGGTGCGAGGCTGCCCATTCACTTGAATGGGTCGCATTCGGCAGCGGTACTGCCTGGTGAATGCAACATGCCACCTAATTTTTTCTGTGGCCACAAAGCACAAAATTGCAGTCCCAAAATGTGTACAATCGTGAGCAGCTGCATTTCTCTTTTTGGTGGGTGGTCGGGGGGAGCAGTAAAAACAAGTCTGCTTTTAACACCCCCATGGCTACCCAAGTGATTAAGCCCTAAAACATTTAATTTTCCATGTATTTGTTATTGTTAAATCTACACGGGGTTACTGTTTTTCAGAAAATGCGCAGAATTTACTTTATGCGGCCAGTTTGAAGGCCTTTGGCAAAAGACTCTGGTTATATTGTTTGCATATTCACCTAATGCTAGGTAACACAATTAAAAAATGGCTGGAAAATACAGCAGTAGAGAGCTTGGAAGTCCTGGTTATCAATCACATCCTGACTTCTCCAACCCACAGCTAAGAATAGGCTGCCAGACATAGAACATGACTTCTTCGTAATTTGGCCATACCGAATGTCCATGCTTGTGTACAATAGGTGGATAGATTTCTGCAGATCTTTCATAGCTGGGGAGGGCTCAAAAACCCAATTATCTCTAACAAATAATAATATGTATGCTCACTTAAGGTTCTAATATTACTTACATTTGTAAGATTGGACAGAACTGGATGGCCCCATCATAGGGTCATTTAGTAGACCCATCAATAATCTGATATTCCAGATGAACCTAATGCAGATATAAAACACTATTTACCCATTATATAAAACAAAATAAAGACATTATATATACACATTTATATACAAATATATACACTTTTTTATATTTAAATAAATTATATATATTAATGCCCCTCAACTTACTCAAAAATCCAGAGTCTTGGTAATTAATATAACAGTTCTCCACTAAACCTATTGATATTCATTCAATGTATATGTGTACCCTAAGAAAAAAAATAATAAAAAAGATATAGAAGACACACAGTAATATAGCTCTTTATAAATCAATATATATATATTCAGTATAATTATATATATATATTTATTTATTTATTTATTTTCTTCTATGCATCTAAGTGTAAGTACCGGTACTTGACCTATTATCAGGCACTGGCAGTCCCCTGTATAGCAGAGTTCATACTAGAAGATAGGGAAGCAGCAACATGAACCCAATCATATGTGCTGCTGTGATCATGTGCTAGCAAGGAGCACTCTGATAGGAGGAGAGAGCAATGTGACAAAGAGCTGTTTTCTCCTTTCACTGGCCAGTCACGGGCTGGGGGAGGGACAAGCCCTGTTAATGTTACTGATCTGCAGCTGAGGGAAATCTGGTCTCCTAACATCAAGCACCCAGTACTCCTCTGAATTGCCCTCTGCCCTGATGCAAGCAGTGGGATGGCTCCTGGGAGGAGTTATGCAACATATCAAAAATTCTTGATGGGTGGGGGTTCGTTTTGAGAAATGGGAATCCCTAGGCAGGCTGCATTTGCTAGGTAAAGCCTGCTGGTGATGCTGATCCTCCATGATTGAAACCACTTAAATCCAGTGATTGAAAAGGGCAGGCCAGGGACAGTCAATCTGGAGAAGAAAGTGCTAGATGAGGCCGGGCGTTATGTAGTCAGGGAAAGAGGTGGGTTCCATCTGACTTGCTGCAGCTTCCAGTGCACACTGTGAGAAGCCCACAGTGTGCAGTAAGCAATTTCAATACAGAAAAAAAAGATAAGCCTGTAAAAGACTGAAGGGAAGGCTGGAGTTCTGCTTTGAGTGCTAATCCAGAAGACAATAACAGTGCCATGTTTTACTTTATTTACTGCGTTCAGGAAACCCACAACATGACGGAACCAAATCATTATACTTTGCATGTTGAATACCATCAGGTTCCTGCGTTATGTGCACCATGAGATTCCAATCCATAATAAAAGAGCAGATTTTGTTTTATCCTTCTCTGGTGACACAATTTGTATAGAAGATACGACGCTCTTGTTTACATTTGCAAAGCGGATGCTTTTCTTCCCTCTCTGAAGTTCCTCAGATCTGACCGTAGGAAGTCAAACTAGGCCAGAATACGGTTTGATGTTGTGAAAGTTGTTACATTTTCGGCTGGAGATATGTGCATTTGTTTTGCATACTTAACTTTCCCGGCAATAATTCTTGGTGAAAGAGACAAGCGGAGACTTTATGAGCCATTTTAATAACATCGAGCTTCCTGAGAGATAATGGACTTCTACCTAAAGAGTCTACCATCTTGTTTGTAAATTTATTGCATCTTCCCCGTTGAGTATGTTGGTGCAAGAAAAATGGAAATTAAAGTGTGTTCAAACCCAAGAACAAAAATGCATTATATATTAGTTTACCAGTCATTAGATGATGTGGTGGCTGCTTTAGTGTTATAGTTGAGTGTTACCTAAGAAAACATAGTAGGCATTTGGTAGACATAATAGGTAGACATGTGCAATTTGTTTCGGTCCGATGACATCACCCCCTTGTGACGTCATGGGCCGGGGCATGCTGGGTCAATGATGTCACAAGGGGATGGGGTCATCCTAAGACATGATTAGGTTACTCCGCCCCTTAGTTCTTTAAGAAACGGCCTGGTATGGACGGGGGGGGGGGGGGCACACTGTTTTTTTCTGAAGTTTTCATTGCCAGCATTCTTTTGTTTACATTTTAGCTGTCAGTGGGGAAGCCTACTGACAGCTGATGACTCATTGGTTAAGGACATGGCGGCCACATTCCCAGCCCACTTCTTAACAACCAGCTATTCTTCACACAGACTTTGCATTGTTCGATCATTTTTCAACTGATCCGAATTCGAATCGTTCTGAAAATTTGGAATTCATTAGAAAATGAATAAACATACAAAATGAAACAAAACTAAACTTATTCCAAATCGACTTAACAAAACAAGATTAGTAACATAACAAATCTATCCAAAACAAAAGACATTTTTCTGTTCTGCACAAGTCTAATAATACGATGGTGGACATTTGGTGTACATAAAAGAAGAAGTAGACCTTTGAACATTTTGTAAGCATATCATGAGAATACAATAAACACAGGATGTGCCTCCTAACAAAAATGTTGAATTAGGTAGATAGGTGCTCTCAGGAGCTTCATGGGAGAATGCCAAGGAGAAAGTTGGGCAAAAGGTGTCCAGCTGTCCTGTGGTGGTGTGAGCTTGTATCTTCCTCACTGGAGAGTGCCCAGTGGATATTAAAAGGAGGCAACCAATGACCCTGTGGCCAGGTGAGTAGGTTGGAGAGCTAATATGGAGTTACCACACTACAAAAGTTTGAGAGAAGTGAGGCTAATGAGACAAATCAAATCTAAATGTAGCACACTCCTAGTTACTGCAGGTGGTTAGGAAAATGTAGTTTATCTCCTCTGTAATCAGTATAGTAGGGATTGATTGTTCTAGCTTGCTCAGTGTCTCATAGGCTACTTCTCTGATTACTTCCCCTTGTATTCTAGAGGATTCTGGAATCATAGTGGGCGGAAGAACAGAGTGGGCAGCCTACAAATTTATGGGACTTCAGCCAACCCCCGGGGAGGTGTGTCCAGTAGGTGGTAGGAGAGCCCATAAACAGTCTGGGGCCTGAGGCAGGAGGAACAAAGTTCCCGAATCCAGTCCTGCTGGAGGAGAACACTGTGCAGATGCTCTGCCCCCGGGGCAGGTATACCGGTGATGCCATCTAGAAGTCCAGTATTGGAGATTGGTTGGGTCTTTAGAAGCTCACAAGAGGATGCCAGGGGGAAAGGAGGTGTGAGTTCATTCTTCCTTCAATGGAGAGTGCCCAGTGAATATGAAGGAGGCAACCGATGATCCTGTGGCCAAGTGAGTAAATGACCACGGTGCTTGGGAAAAGTCCTATTCACCTGTCAACAGAGATTCTGTGGGACATTTTTGTGCAGCTCAGCAAGATAAAGAAGAGTCCTCAAAGTGTTCAGCTTACCAGTTTTGGGGTATCCCATGCTTCCTTCACCCCATCCAAGTTCATTGCTCCAATAAAACCCCAGAAATACACCCCTACACTGTCCCTTCGAGCCAGTGGAAAATTGAAGAAAATGCTGTGTGCCAGGCAGTGTTTGTTGTAACCTAGGAAAAATGTGTGTGCCGCTCAGGCTCGATAGGGAGGAGGTATGTGAACAGTGCATCCACATCTGCTGCTGGAGTGCTGACAGGGGATGGAGCCCATCCTGGCTCCTGCAAAGGTTAAAGGAAGGAAGGGCGACCCCTAAAAGTCGCACAACCATGGCATCCTACTGCAATGAATGGAGTGGCAACCTCAGGCTGGGCTCCAACCAGGCCACGCCCCCAATGCATTCCACTCTGCCCCCGGAGCTTAGCCATGACTAAGCTCCGGGGCGGAGTCAAATGCATTGGGGCATGGCCTGGTTGGAGTGTTTCTTGTAACTAGGAGAAAGGAAACAAGTTCACCAGTGGCTCTTTTCGGGGGTGCACTACATAAATAACCCCGGAAAGCAAATATGGTTCTTCCCAGCATTATTTTTAAATGTGGGAACCAAGATGGTGAGTATAATTGAAAAAAGTCAGGAGTTGAGACACCCTGTGTACCAAATTAAATAGATATATTTGGTAGGAAATAGGAATGGAGAGGGGATACGTTAGAAGAGAAAAAGGGCTGGATGCAGGGAAAGGAAGAGCAAGAGAACAAAGTGGTAGGGCGAGGAAGATAATAGGTGGGAAATGGAGAGGTACTTGCAGAGAGATAATGGTGGACTTCTATGCAAAGAGTGTACCATTTTGTTTGTAATTTTATTGCATATATTGAATAAGTTGATGCAAGAAAAATGGCAATTCAAGTGTATTCAAACCCAAGAACAAAAACGTGGTGACTATGTTGAGTTCCTTATTTTTAAAGTATGATACTTTTTATTGAGTGTTACCGAACACAGAAATGAAAAAAAATAGACATTTGGTAGACCTATTAAGGCAGTGGTCATTTGGTGAACATAGAAGAAGTAGATATGTATATATAATGTTATTATATTATTTAAATATACAGTATTTATATATCATTATTTTCAAAATCTCTCTGAGTCTGGTCACAACTGAAGATATACAATGTAGAAACCATCAGAGAAGAAACAAACCAAAAACAGAACAGTGAGAATGGGTCACTCATGATAATGCTAATTATGACTAGTAATAGGCCACCCAGGTCGTTTAATTTGTGTGCAGAATTTCCACTGGATATAAGAATTTATCAGGCAGAAATCTGTTGTAAAACATAAATTGGCAATTTTTTTGAGCTACAGAAATCCTTGTGATTCCTCTCCAACCCCTATTTCTTTTGTTTAAATGATCTATAAGTGTTTAGTGATGGGCAGGCAAAGGATCAATAATAATAAGTAAAAAATAAAAAAAAGACTAATTGTCCAAATGTAACAGGTGTACAAGTATAAGTAATGCAAAAGATGGTCAAAATGTAAGAGAGCTTATGATGTTTCATAGGCCCAGTTGATGTTTATTTGCCTGAGTAAGTCATGGGAGAATCCAACTCATTTTGGGGGTTCAGCAGTCTCCCTTCAACAGGGTTTGTAGTAGCCGAATAAAAGACTGTAATGCACTGCACCCGGAGTGAAATGGTTAAAAATCTGTTGTCATGTGTAGGAGGACTCATTTAGGGCATCGGTCTGGACTAGTGAGCTACCAAAGCACATTGGTAGTCCTGTTACCATTCCTTTGGCAAATTAAAGTCAACTGGACCCATCAAATATCTTTGACTTTTTGACCGTCTTTTTGCAGCACTGCTACGATGACCTCTACTGGGTTCACCGCATACATGAGGATTATACTGGTGTCCAGTGCTCCAACACTTCTATCTTTGAGGTGTAAGTAGGACCCTACTGAAATTTCTTATTAGCACACAAGTCCCACGTATACTGAATATGAACATAAAAAATCACATGTTGTTGGTAGCTCTTGCATCAAAACATATTTTTCTGAAATGTTTTATAGGAGACATTATTTGCTTCATGCTGAGCACTATCCTAGCCCCATTAGTGCTCATTTGTGTACCAGTTTCACATAAGATGACATCACATGTTCCCAGAATTGATGTGTTTCATGCTGAACACTAAAGTCTATAGGAATTTAATTTGTTACACTGTTATTTTTGTTTTAGAGCATAATTATTTTTCCGATTCTGTTTTCTTTTTTTACAGACAACCAGGACGGCCATGGGAACGCTGATTGCTCCTAGTTTTGCTATTCTGTATGTTGGACTGATCTGGAGTTTGTCTCTTTGATGTACCTCCGTCTCAAGTTGCTCTGCGGCTGAGGTACATCGATGACGTTCTTCTGCTGTGACAAAGTCAAAAGGAGTCTTCACTCCTTTCCTAACACCTCCGATTAGTAGAAACTTTCAACTTGATATTTTAGACAGCTATGTCAGAGATAAATCACTTGTGGCTTATAATAATTGTTAACTATTATCGGACTCTGTTCCTTTGAAACTTTACAAATAAACTGAACTAGCTGCTATTCTTGAATTAAAAAAAAAAAAATTGTAAAAGAACATTTTAGACTGTCGTTCCAGCAGGCAGACTTTCTTAAGATAATTTATTAGGTTTTTTTTTCAGTGATCAAAGATTTAAACAGTTAAAAAATGATCATCTGCCTTTATTAGAACATGAAGAATATAACAATATAGGGCAATTGTATAAATGCTAAATTAGGGCATTATTAATACATCAGGACTGATATTTTTGGTTCATTTATTCCGTTTGAATGAATTCACTTCTTGAGATTGTATTGCCTGTCTTGTAGTTACTTGCAAAATTATTTAAAAAAATATTTCGATTTAGCAAAAACTGCACATTAAAGATAATCCAGTAAGGCCTACTAACAATGTTATTAGTTGTGAAACATCTAAATTTATTTCACTAATACTTTAAAAGAAAAAAAAAATTGGTGGTCCTTATAGACAATATACAATACATGGTTCCTGTAGTCGTAATACACTTGGTGTTGTATACCTTGATGCTGTATTTGTAATCTACTTTACATCAGAATAACCAAAAGGAAACTGGAACCAGAGCGTTATACTATTTAATATTTAACCAAACCGAAAAGCATTTGTGATCACTGAAGCCTGGTTCTTAAATAGGACGATAATGGATTTGGTCCATTGCAGGCTATACTCACACACAAAACAATAGCAAAACGCCTGAGAATTTTTCAGATTTGAAATCTGTACCCTGGCTAAGTTTCCTGGAGGTCTGAAAGGTGATTTTGATATTACAAAGGATTTCTTTTTCTTTTCTTTTTTTTTCTTTCTTTTTCTTCTTTTTTTTTTTTTTATTTTATTTTTTTTTTTTAGATATATGTGTTGCTGTTTGTATATTATGACGTATTTGTATTTTTATTGTATATTATGATGTAATATAAGCTTACATGGTGACGAAACATAGAATTATTTTAGGAGGGTGTGTATAGTCAGAAGACAAATTGAACAATCATATTCGTCTGAGGAGGGGATTATAGCATGAAACACATTGAGACTGTGATGGTACCTATCAGTGATGTCATCCTATGTGACACTCAGCACAGACGAGCAGTTAATGAGCTGGAAGAAACGGTTGAAGCAAAAAGCCTTGATGTCAAAGACTTCCAGATATTTTCTTCATAACACTGGGAAGCGAACTTTTCATTCATCATCAAGAATAGACACACTGGGACTGTCTGAATTCTGCATGCTGTCTTCTACCTGCCTGTGCCGCTTCCATCATGGTGGGAGGGCACCTTTGTACATTTTTATGTGTAAGCTACTACCTGTATGTGTTTTGTTGTATAAAGTGCTTTGATATTCAGCCATGGTGCCCTACTCATTTTTTTACAACCCTTGTTTGAAGGCATTCTATCTGCCATGTAAAACAGGAAAGACAGATGATACTGTAATATGTTCTCCTACTTAATGTGGACCTAAAGGGAAATGATGACTTTGGGCCTACTGGTCCCTTATCCTGCCCATGTTCTAAAAAACTTCATACACTATATAACTGAAGTTTCATGGACATCTGACCATCACACTTGTATGAGATTATTGGACATTCCAATCTCAAAACCAGGTCCGTAAAATCAAGCACATAGTCATGCAATCACGACTGAAAAACATTAACTTACAATTTGTTTTCAGACAATTATGCATTTCCAACCTCGTGGAAACATTTTGGAGAAAGCCCTTTTCTGTTCCAGCTTGTTCGATTAAGACATGGCTGGAAGAGTTTGGTGAGGAGTCCTGACCTCAACCCTACTGAACACCTTTGAGACTAATTGGAATGCCGGTTGCAAGCTACGTCTTCATCAGTACCTGACTTTGCAAAGGCTCTTTTGGCTAAATGACCATAAATCCCCATAGAAACCTTCAAAAATCTTGAGGAAAGCCCTCCCAGAAGATTCAAGACTGTCATAGCTGCAAAGAGGCAACAACTCTATATCAATACTTACAGTTTTAGAATGGGATGTCTGAAAATATAGGTGTGATGGTAAGAGGTCAACCATTTTTTGGCCTTATAGTTTACTGTGCTAAGTAAATAACCTAGCAATGCCTCTGCCTCACAAAGAGCAAACAGGTGGATAGACAAGGAAAGGCAATATCTGGTGGGGACCTAAGCAGGGACCATTAGTGGACAACTATTTTATTGGTGCTGGGGGATGGGAGATGGGGGGGGGGGTTAAAACAGGGGTTTTCCCAGGGGTCAACAAATCTATCATTATTTATCTTTAGGTCCACTATAAAGTCTATGAACACTCAAAGTTGATATTTTAATGCTGGTGGATGCCAATGCATTGAATGACCTGTTGTCTTCTTATATTGATTTGGCATTTTTGTAGCAACTTCCCACTTTAGCTTCCTCAAGAACCAATTTTGGTATGCTTATCTTTTCTTATTTCAAAGAATTTTGTTTTCAATTGAATGTACCTTGCTGGAAGTCTTTAGAAAGAAATATGGCATGTGTCCTAAGAACATCCCTGCAGTATAGGTGCAATAAGATTGGATGAGATTAGTAAACAAACCCTTAGCAGAAACGGATGGCTACTCTTTTCAGCAGTGGTCTTTAGAAAAAGATTCATTACTGTTTACAGCCTAACTCAAGTCATTTTTTTGGATATAGTTGGGAAAAGTAACATTTCCCTTGGGTTGTATTTCTGTCTGTGAAACCTTTGTCCTCTCACTTCCCGTCCTTGTGAAATCTGTACAAAAAGTAAGGGTGCGAGCAACCAAGGCAGGACGGCAAGAATAGCAATAAAAACTTTATCAGAAGTTCTTACCCCTCTCTACTCTACCAGAAAGTGATTATAAATTTCCTTAGTAGGGACACAGATTCCATTAAAAACCAGACATAGGCTTCACTGCTCTATCCAAACCTAAACAAATGGTGGGAGTTGGGCTTTAATGTTCTGCCCTTGGTAAGGCACACACACTTACACTATAGAGTACACCATATCAAAGGTCCTTGTTATTTTCAGTAGTTTACAGTGTCCTACAAAGAAATTTGTAGGTGATCTATGCTTCTCTATACATCCACCTTTCGGGTAAATGGAAGTTTGAAGCCAAGAACAAAAATCATAATTGAATATATTGCCGTTTACCAGTCCTTGGATGCTGTGCCTGAATTTCCTTTTTCCAGGCATCCTTTCTTCTATTTTCATTTGGTAATCAGTGCCAGTAGTAGTCTTAGGGTGACAACACTTACTCACTGCATTTTATCTATGTAGGAGCAGTGTTGTCGACCTAGGCTTCTTACTCTAGATTTTGAATATAGAACACCTTCCCTTCCCTTCCTTGTGCCTTCCTGTCTACCCTTCCCTTCTCCATGTGGAGGTGTTCTGAAGTCCACAAAGGTGAGTTTGGCATGGCAAATAAAAGTGTGAATTTTCAGTGCAGCAGAGGTGGAGAGCTCAGGTTTGACAGCCCTAGATTTCTGTGAGAATCAATGGGGGATATATTAAACAAAACGCTTTCAATGTCAATTACAGTGTTATAGGTAACAGATTAAAAATGAACAAATAACGGAAGGTCATTTTAATTTACATACAGAATTCAGAAGTTTGAGCATGTTTTGTATGCACTCATCAGATACATTAGAAGAAATGAATGGTCACCAGTTGTAGTCCAACATCCAACTTTATGGTCATAGACATCCACTCCTCGAAATCCTGCAGATCCATATCTCCATTTTTGTACATTAAAGCTCTATACTCCATATACAGAGTCATACACCCACAGTTGATTTTGAGCAGGCAGTAGTCTCCAAACTGTGGCCTGAGGACCAGATGTGGCCCTTTGCATGCCTTTATCTGGCCTTTGGGGCACTATTCTATCCACTGATATCAGCAACAGGACATAATTCTTGTCACTGACACCAACAATGGGGTACTATTCTGTACACTGACACTAATAAGAGGACACAATTTATAGGACCGTATCGTTGGTGTCAAAGGAAGGAAATGTGCCACATTATTGGTGTCATTGGGAGCAATAACACCAATGATGGGGCACCATTTTTTCCTTTGATACCAACCATGGGGCACTTTTCCTCCCAATTAAACCAAATATGGGGCATTGTTTTCTTCCACTGAGGCCATTTTCTACTTCCACTGGCTACAATCCGGCCCTCCTAAAATTTGAAGGAAAATAAACTGGCCCTTTGTTTAAAAAAATTGGAGACCCCTGATCTAGAAGAAGGCAAAAAAATAATTTTATGTATGGTACAATTTGTTTCAATTTGTACCGGCGAGGGAAAAAATTCCTTCCTGTTCACCCAGAATACTTCCTCAAATACTCAAATACTTCCTGGGTCAACAATCTATATGATCGTTATTTGTGGTCGGTCGCTTTACATTTTTTATTTTGCTCCTCTTTTAAAAAGGAAAAAAAATAATCAGGGTCCAAAACCTGGCACAAGAACAGGTCCGAGACAGTTGCACATATATTTTATAACCCTCAGCAGATGTTTAAAGCCAATTGTACCCTTCAGAAACACAATGTAACCTTCCCCCTTTTCTCAGAATTTGTAAGGAATTGAAATTTCTCAAATTTGCTCAACCTCCCAACCACATGTAAAAGCTTCCAAAGGTCATGAGAGATTATTGGCTGGCACAGCATTGTGACATCACCGTACTGTGCTCTAGTTGACATTTATTCCATCCTTGTTGATCGCAGGTACACCAGCCCTTATTGGACCCTTGTGTACTCCAGTCCCTCTCCACCAAATATTTTTTTTATGAAACATTTTAAAGTTCAGATCAGTAATAAAAGGATCATATGCCTTTTTCACAAGAACAGGTTCTTCAAACTATTATTATAATTAAAACCATATGGTGCCTCCACCAGACTGGGAAACCACAGATGTACGGATTATGTCTTATATAAGAGCTTTATTATTTTTTTTTTTCTTTCTCGCCCTTAAAATAAATAAATACATTTAGACCACTTGAAAATGAGAAATTTATAGACTGAGGGAATTTTGCTTATAGATTGATTAACATAATAATAAAAATAAAGGCAGAAGAGACAACACCTCAAGAGAAATGACATAAATGACAATAAGTTATGTAGTATTTATGGAGAAAATACGACAATTCCAGCAGCCTATGAAGTGTCCTGAATTTTTCATGATGTTTTCTTGCATAGTATAAGAGGATTATATTTATTAAATAATGAATTGTATTAAAATTTGATTGATGCAGACTCGGGGTGACATTTTCACTGTATCTATTTTTTTTTTTAAGAAAGAATATGGTAATATTTTTATGGGAGTGAGGGTGAAGGTATATTCTTCATATAAAATCAAATGCATACTGTTAATGTTCTATCCATCCACATAACGAATACATTAAGGAATATATATAATATATAGTTAAATAATTCAACATGTAGACAAGCAGGTTAGACAATAAATAGATAGAAAAAAATTAAAAGGTTAATAGCATGAGATGTCTAATTAGGTAGGCCGAATTCTCAGTCATGACATTTATCCATATTGAATGGATATACTACATTTCTGTGATTTTGCCAATCTCTAGTGGATGGAAAGACTGCTTTTAACTGATCTCAAGAGAATGGATAGGCTACACTCTCAGTGATCTCAGCTTTCACTATAGAATGGATAGGCTGCATTCTCAGTGATATCATCGGTTTCTAATGAATGGATAGACTGCATTCTCAGTGATGCCATCAGTCTCTAGTGAATGGATAGATTGTATTCTCAGTGATTTCTCTGGTCTTCAGTGAATGGATAGGCTGCATTCTCAGTGATTTCTCTGGTCTTCAGTGAATAGATAGGATGCATTCTCAATTATATCACTGGTTTCTAGTGAATGGATAGGCTGCAATTTCTGTATTTTGATTGGTCTCTAATAAATGAATATGCTACTGTACATTCATAGTGATGTCACTGGTCTCCAGTGAATGGATAGGCTGCATTCTTAGTGATGTCACCGGTCTCTAGTGAATGGAGAGGCTGCATTATTAGTGATGTCACCGGTCTCTAGTGAATGGATAGGCTGCATTCTCAGTGATGTCACCGGTCTCTAGTGAATGGAGAGGCTGCATTATTAGTGATGTCACCGGTCTCTAGTGAATGGATAGACTGCATTCTCAGTGATGTCATCAGTCTCTAGTGAATGGAAAAGCTGCATTATAATGATGTCACCGGTCTCTAGTGAAAGGATAGGCTGTATCCTCAGTGATGTCACTGGTCTCTTTTGAATGGATAGGCTGCATTCTTAGTGATGTCACCGGTCTCCAGTGAATGGATAAACTGTATTCTCAGTGATGTCACCGGTCTTTAGTGAATGAATAGGCTAAATTCTCAGTGATGTCACTGGTTCCTATTGAATGGATAGGCTGCATTATTAGTAGGGGTGTGCATCTTCACTGGTCTCCCGATTCGATTACGATTATCTGGTCAACGGTTTGATTTGATTCCATTTCGCGATGCATCACAATCCATCATGATTAGGATACAAGGGAGGGTAGGAACTGAAGGATGGAAGAATCCATGAATAAGAAAGGAAGGATGGATGAGTCTGGGGATGGAGATGGAGGAATCTATGGACAGGAATAGAAGGATGGGGGAGTCTGGGGATGGAGCTATCTATGGACAGGAATAGAAGGATGGGAGAGTCTAAGGATGGAGGAATCCATGGATAGGTACAGAAGGATGGGTAGCAGTGATGGGTGTCAGTGGGTGGGTGTAGAAGGGTGTGGGTGTCAGTGATGCTGGGTGTAGAGGGGTGTGGGTGGTAGTGATCGTTGTCAGTGTGTGGGTGTAGAAGGGTGTGGATGTCAGTAATGCTGGGTGTAGAAGGGTGTAGGTGGTGATGGGTGTAGAGGGGTGTGAGTGGTGATGGGTATAGAGGTGTGTGGGTGGTGGTGTGGGTGATCATGGGTGTCAGTGGGTGATGCTGGGAGATGGGTGTCAGTGGGTGATGCTGGGTACAGAGGGGTGTGGGTGGTAGTGAGGGGTGTGGGTGATGCTGGGTAGTGATGGGTGTTGGTGATGATGGGTGTGGGTGAATCTGAGTGTAGATGGGTGTCAGTGGGTGGATGTAGAGGGGTGTGGGTGGTTATGGGTGTAGAGGGGTGTCAGTGGGTGGGTGTAAAGGGGTGTGGGTGGTGATGGGTGTCAGTGGGTGAGTGTAGAGGGGTGTGGGTGGTTATGGGTGTAGAGGGTTGTCAGTGGGTGAGTGTAGAGGGGTGTGGGTGGTGATGGGTGTAGAGGGGTGTCAGTGGGTGGGTGTAGAGGGGTGTGGGGGGTGATGGGTGTAGAGGGGTGTCAGTGGGTGGGTGTAGAGGGGTGTGGGTGGTGATGGGTATCAGTTGGTGAGTGTAGAGGGGTGTGGGTGGTTATGGGTGTAGAGGGTTGTCAGTGGGTGGGTGTAGAGGAGTGTCAGTGGGTGGGTGTAAAGGGGTGTGGCTGGTGATGGGTGTAGAGGGGTGTCAGCTGGTGCCTCATCTCTTCCTAATTTTCAGATCAGTGATTGAAAACCCAAAGTATATGTTATTCTTGATGCACAGTAAATATGTAGCAACATACCGCATTTCTCACGGTGCCTCTCTCGGCACTCGTGTGACCGCCCGGCCCGCCTCTCTCGTTTCTCTTCTCCGGCTGATGTCAGTGGTGGATTCTCAGCCCTGCCCGCTGTAGCTGACAGATCAGAAGAGAGGCGGGCTTACTCTTCTTGATTTTACAATTATAAGCTGTAGATATCATTTGTGGAAGGGGCTCCGTAAGACCTGAACATTATTTCAAGGGTTCCTCAGGGCTAATAAGGTTGTGACAATCTGGTCTATATCTTTAGCTGATGTCCTTGATTTCTAGCAAATAGGCTACATTCTCAGACTTACACTTTTTAAAATGTATGTGACACTGGACCTATCCTTCAAACTGATATCAATCTTAGTAGAGATATCGGTCCGTTTAAAAACTGAGATCCTCATCAAGGCAGCCTTGAAGTCTTGTGTTTTTCCTCCCTTCAACAAAGGGATAAAGGTAAGACATAAACTTCTCGTTTTATTCCGGCTGTTCCAGGCTTGCAAAGAGATAAATAGTGAACACTTATTTCCAAATGAATTAGGTTACAATTTTCAGTGTTTTGAGATAAGTGAAGTATTTTGTTTGATTGCGTTTTTGGTTCCTCGAGCGTTGGAAGGTTTAGTGCTGTATTAGTGAGTTTTAATCAGCTCCAAATCGTTTGCAGATCTTCTGGGAATTCCTTTCCATCTCCGAACGCTGTAAAGAACAAATAAATCTGCAGGTTTCACACAGAAAAGGTTCCCTCACTCTTAAAGGGGCCTTTCATTGCATAATTTCCTGGTAAACGGGTGTTACGGCACCATATGCTTTTCATTATCTATCTGGTGGCATAAGTATTGGCTTAGAAAATTGAAAAAATATTAAGGTAACCCTTCAAAGATATGGAAAACATCCCAATCCAACAGAATAAGTGCATTTCCTGTACTTGCTACAGGATCTGTTACTTTGACCCCACATACTTGTTGGCCATTCTCCCCCCAGTGCTCTGTTCAGCAGTAGGAACCCTCAAAGATACTTCACATGAGGGCAATCCTCAACCTTGTGTTAAATTTGACTGTGAAATCTAAGCCTATACAGGGCTTCTTTTCCTTGCTTCTAGCGGTGAATGGAAGAGGGAAGGTTCAATATTAGACATTATGGGGCCAGCCTTCAAGTGAACCTGTTCTGTAGTCCAACAGGCAGGACTGACAAGCCCTGCTCAGGTGTGAATGGGGCCTTAAAGGGTAAGTTCACTTTTTCATGAGAAATAAAAAGGTGAATTTACTACAAATAACCTGGTCACCCCTCCTGACCCCACTGCATATAGCGTCTTTTATGCCCCTTTGTGCCAGTATAGTGGTCCGTACACTGCAATACACAGCCCTGGATTGAGTATCCATTATAATGCTCACAATGACAAGTGCTCATTGGTCAGCAAAGCCACACGCTCATCTGAGGCTTCCCCCACTAAGGTGTCACTAAAGAGAGAAGCACTTATCATAGGTTAGCACAGGCACATGTTTACACTGATCAAAGAGATTGTTAACTATTCTTTTAGGTGTTTGGCATGCACAAGCAGCACTGTGCTTTGTGAATACTCCTGCAGCCTTTTTGGGCCTGTGGCATGTCCCAGAAGGTTGCAGGCAAAGCTGTCTTAGTGCATGGGCACCCCTGGAAGCCCCAGGTGCATGGGGGCCCCATGATATTCTTGTATTGCATCATTCTTGCCATCTGTGACAGCAACTTCCCTGTGCTGCTCTGCTTGAGGAGACTGTATCTGTATTATACATTACTGCCCCCTATACTGTGCTTTCCTGCCCTCCCACCCCCCTGTACTGTGCTCTCCTGCCCCACCTAATGTGGTTTCCTGCCCCCATACTGTGCCCTCCTGTACTGTGCCCTCTTAATCCCCTGTACTGTGCATACCTGCCCCTATGTACTGTGCCTTCCTGCCTCCTCTAAACTGTGCCCTCCCGACCCCCCCAGGACTGTACCATCCTGCCTCCCCCTCTCTGTACTGTGCCCTTTGTGTTGATTAGACTTTGATTAATGGCATGTTTTCTTATTGTTTAAAATTAATTCTATTGAAAGTATTAATAAATACAGCATATGTTTAATTATATCAACTATTTATACTTTATTTCTTAAGAATAGGTGCATAACTTGCGGCAGGCTGGTAGGGGCCCAAGTGCATTACTTTGCCCAGGGACCCGTGATACTATCAAGAGGGCCCTGGTTGCAGTTGGGGGTAAAGTGGAACTTCTGGTAGAATCGCCACAGCGATCCCACTGGAAGTGGAAGACATTACCTATCAAAGTCAGGTACCTGCTCCCTTCCCCCCCAAAAAAGTGCCAAAAATAGTAGAGGAGGGGAGGGGGGTCATAAAGTCATAACTTTCCCTTTAGGGCACACAGAGGACTCACCTAAAATTTTATAGCCAGGTATTTTGAACTTTTATCTCACATCCACTCATATAACCCACACTTGAGGGGACCCCCACAACCCTACCTGAACCCTAAACTTTCTATTAAGGGCATATTTCCAGTGCAAGGACCATATATCATGCTTTGGTCCATTGTCAAAGCCAAGGAAGCGTAATTGTTAGTTTATAGTACATAGACATAAACATTAACTACACACAAATGCTATTTCAAAAACTAGAAAATGTATGAGACAAAAATAAAAGGTGATATCAATAAAAAAAAGTTTTAATGATGTACCAGTCCACAGCATAAGGGCCTCAGAAAACATACCATAGCAATTAACCTAATAACAAAGTCAATGCTTCGGTTGCCAGTTTGCCCCTCCTAACTCAACCCAGTTGTCTAGCCAACCAAGCAGGCATGCAATCAGATAATCCTACTTATAGTAGAAGTCAAAGCAAAAGTTTTTTCCTTTATAACTTCATTTCTACCCCACATATTGCTGTTTAAATCTTATTCCATGCAGCCTGCTTTCTGCTTACCCGACTCTCTAATTTCTGGTAGAAATGTGAGTACAATTTTTAGAAGCTGTACATATGTCCCTGCAGTAATATGGCATTTATTCTGGTGTCACCATAGCTTCAATAGTCTGCTAAAATGAAACACGAGCATTGCTGTCATTATCATTTAATGTGCCACCCATGCACATTGGGGGTAAGTGTGGGGCTGGTGACCGAAGGGGATGGGGGGGGTTTGGGGTTGTTGAGGGTGGTTTTTGGGTGACCAACCTGACCAGTGGGGCAGTGGGGTGGCTGTGGGTGCATTGTTTGCCGCGCCCCCCCCCCCCCAAAAAAAAAAAATTTACCACCAGCCACCACTGACTTTCAGACAACCTTTTAAAGTGTACGCTATTGAAAAAAAAATATTCCATACATTCTGCAGTACATGCACATTCTACCTTGTTTTGTATCGTTAAAAATGCTGCAAGTACAGAGAAATATAAATGAATCTGTAAGAAATCCAAGTGAGCTCCTAACAGCCTGTGCTCCATGGAAATTAGATCTCACTAACAGCTTGTGTAATGGGTCCTCCACACTGCACAAGCTGCTTGTGGCAGAATCTGTATATATACAAACAACTATCATCACAATCCAATTGAGTCCAGACATTTTTGAGGTTACATAATACATAAGCCCTGAGGAAGGAGTGTCTGAACCCCTGAAAAGTGTTGACTCTCTTATCCCACTGAATATATATTAAAAAAAACGTTTGGACCTGTATGAGGAGCCCGAAATGATAAGGGTGGCCTCTTGCACAATTCCCATCCAAGCATCTCTGAAAGTTGAGACAGGGACTGCTAGGACAATGGAAGGGTGCAGGCGCCAGAAAGCTGGAATCAGAGATTTGAGCTTGGGAGAGCTGCTGTCAGGTAAACAGAATCACAGAAATAAGGGCACCCAGACTTCATTCAAACCAATAGAGGGCAGAGCTGAATCCCACGCCGAGTTTGGTAACAGTCAAGCAGAAAGGCACCAAATAATGGGCAGGATCAAGGTCAGAGATGAACAGAGGTTGGCAATGTGCAGGCAATGAGGTAAAGAATCAATAGGCAACATCTTGATCAAGAATCCAGGCTGAGGTCGGCAACACAGGTAGGCAGCAGACATAAACAGGCAGGGGTAGTCCAGAGGGGTAGTCAGACGAAACCCGGGTCAATAGCAGAGTCAAGCAGGTTCAGGATCTAGGATAACAGAGATACAAACTGAAAGAACATGCAGCAATGATCCCATGCAGGACCCAGGTTTAAATAGGCCAGCAGGCACCATGCGCACGTGCCCGTGCATCCACATATATGCCATTCAGCATAAGTACAAGCCTTACAGCTTGCACAAACTCTCTAATGTCTGACATGATGTTCTTCACACCCTTTGACGGTTGGTGTGGTGCTCTTACTGCTTCTTACATATTTGGACTTCTCCCAGAAGCTTAACTAGAACCTTCAGGGCCCCAGTGCAAGAAACCATGATGAGCCCCTGTGACCGCTGGGACCCTTTCCATCGGTCCTGGGGCCCTTCCCTTTGAGCCTGGGTTTTCTCCGACTAATCTCGGGGCCCACACATGAAGTCACATGACGTGTCAAAACACATTCATTTCAAATGGTGGTGGAATGCCAGGGCCTGGTCACAAGTGCGACCTTTACGACCCTGGTAGTCCCCCCCCACTGACATCTCCCAAAACCCCCTCCTTTTTTGGGGATACTCTGGTATATGTAAGCAGCTTAACCAAAGTGAGTCAGCTTGAAGATGTTCTTTCACACTAGATATTAATAATAGATGATCTAGAGCAGGGGTGTCAAAGTCAATTTCATAGTGGGCCACATCAGTGTTATGATTGCCCTCAAAGGGCTGGTTGTATCTGTAAAACTAGATTTCCGGAGCACCCCACCCCCCATTACATCGCATGTCAAGAGTCTACCCACCATCAAAAATCAAGGGTCCCCCATCCTCCCTTACATCACAATGCACCAGCCTTATCTCGTGCTGCTGTCCGGAAGAAGCTAGGGGTGAAGCTGGGAAGCAGAAAGTGCAGGGTCTGGAGGAGGACCAGATTGATTGGAGTCAGCGGCTAAATGCTGAGACCAGGGAAGATGGAGATGAGGGGGTGCTGTGGCTGGAGGAGCTGTAGGAGCAGTTCTGTCCTCCTCTCTGCTGCCGATTGCTGAGGGGGGGGGGGGGGGGGCAGAGACAGGCCTCTCTGCACCTGCATGGAAAAGTGCAGGGCCTGAAGGCCTGAAGGAGGAGTTCTGTCCTCCTTTCTGCTGCTGACTGCTGAGACAAGGTAGGGGCAGAGACAAGGGGATTGCTGCAGCTGCAAAAGAGGTGTGAGGGCTACACAAAATGGCCTGGAGGGCCCCCGGGCCTGGTGTTTGATGCATGTGATCTAGCATTTTTTTTGCATGTACAAGCAATTAAAGCCTAACAGGGCTTCTACCTGTTCCTACAAAACTAAGAAAAAAAATTGGCTATAGATTGACTTTAACGACAAAAACCATCCCTCCCCTCCTCCTCTGCTACAGTGAGAGAAAAAAGTATTTGATCCCCTGCTGATTTTGTACGTTTGGCCACTGACAAAGGAATGATCAGCCTATAATTTTAATGGTCGGTTTATTTTAACAGTGAGAGACAGAATAACAACCAGAAAAACGCATTATAAAAAAGTTATAAATTGATTTGCATTTTAATGAGTGAAATAAGTATTTGACCCCTTCACAAAACATGACTTAGTACTTGGTGGTAAAACCCTTGTTGGCAATCACAGAGGTCGAATGTTTCTTGAAGTTGGCCATCAGGTAAGGCCATCTCAGGAGGGATTTTGTCGCACTCCTCTTTGCAGATCCTCTCCAAGTCATTAAGGTTTCGGGGCTAACGTTTGGTAACTCGAACCTTCAGCTCCCTCCACATATTTTCTATGGGATTAAGGTCTGGAGACTGGCTAGGTCACTCCAGGACCTTAATGTGCTTCTTCTTGAGCCACTCCTTTATTGCCTTGGCCATGTGTTTTGGGTCATTGTCATGCTGGAATACCCATCCACGACTCATTTTCAATACCCTGGCTGAAGGAGGTTCTTGAGGTTCTCAACCCTTGTTGGTAATCACAGAGGTCGGATGTTTCTTGTAGTTGGCCACCAGGTTTGCACACATCTCAGGAGGGATTTTGTCCCTCTTCTCTTTGCAGATCCTCTCCAAGTCATTAAGGTTTCGGTGCTGACGTTTGGCAACTTGAACCTTCAGCTCCCTCCACATATTTTCCATGGGATTAAGGTCTGGAGACTGGCTAGGTCACTCCAGGACCTTAATGTCCTTCTTCTTGAGCCAATCTGTTATTGCCTTGGCCATGTGTTTTGGGCCATTGTCATGCTGGAATACCCATCCATGACCCATTTTCAATGCCCTGGCTGAGGGAAGGAGGTTCTCACCCAAGATTTGACCATACATGGCCCTGTCCATCATCCCTTTGATGCGGTGAAGTTGTCCTGTCCCCTTAGCAGAAAAATACCCCAAAGCATAATGTTTCCACCTCCATGTTTGACGGTGGGGATGGTGTTCTTGGGGTCATAGGCAGCATTCCTCCTCCTCCTTCAAACACGGCGAGTTGAGTTGATGCCAAAGAGCTTGATTTTGGTCTCATCTGTCCACAATACTTTCACACAGTTCTCCTCTGAATCATTTAGATGTTCATTGGCAAACTTCAGACAGGCTGTACATGTGCTTTCCTGAGCAGGGGGACCTTGCAGGTGCTGCAGGATTTTAGTTCTTCACGGCGCAGTGTTACCAATTGTTTTCTTGGTGACGATGGTCCCAGCTGCCTTGAAATCAATGACAAGATTCTCCTGTGTAGCTCTGGGCTGATTCCTCACCATTCTCATGATCATTGAAACTCCATGAGATGAGATCTTGCATGGAGCCCCAGACTGAGGGAGATTGACAGTTATTTTGTGTTTCTTCCATTTGCAAATAATCACACCAACTGTTGTCACCCTCTCAGAAAGCTTCTTGGAGATGGTCTTGTAGCCTTGTGTAGGTCTACAACCTTGTCCCTGACATCCTTGGACAGCTCTTTGGTCTTGGCCATGGTGGAGAGATTGGAATCTGATTGATTGATCAATTGATTCTGTGGACAGGTGTCTTTTATACAGGTAACAAGCTGAGATTAGGAGGACTCCCTTTGAGGGAGTCCTCCTAATCTCAGCTCGTAACCTGCATAGAAGACACCTGGGAGCCAGAAATCTTGCTGATTGATAGGGGATCAAATACTTATTTCACTCATCAAAATGCAAATCAATTTAAAGTGGTAGTAAACCCTCCTATTGTTTTTCAACCAAGGAAGCTGCCATCTTGGCCTCTGTTTAAACTACAACTGCCATGATGCTGCACATGTGATCAGATATGACACCAGCCATTGGATGGTTTGACAGTTTGGTTTAGAACAAAACCAATGGAAGTGTTACATTTCCGGCTGGTTTTTAAACTGTTAAATGGATGGATTTACTACCGCTTTAACTTTTTTGAAATGCGTTTTTCTGGATATTTTTGTTGTTATTCTGTCTCTCATTGTTATAATAAACCGAACATTAAAATTATAGACTGATCATTTCTTTTTCAGTGGGCAAACGTACAAAATCAGCAGGGGATCAAATACTTTTTTCCCTCACTATATGTGAACCCAGGGTCGGGACAAGGGGTGGGCAGGAAGGGCGGCTACCCTGGGCACTAAGGTATCATGTGAGGTAGAGGGGCACCACACGGAGATTGGGGGGGTGGGGATTTGTGTTGAAAAGGGGGATTTGGGGGGCGGCAGTGGTAAGAATTGTGCCAGGAGGGGAGATTTGGGGATTTGTGTTGGGGGGGTGGGGAAAGGGGAATTGTGCTAGGAGGGGGGATTTACGCTTGGGGGTGAGCATGCAGATTAGTACTCAATTTTCTTTTTTGGGGGGGGGGATTTTCGCTGTCACATAATGTTCATGCATCTTGGCAGGGCGCAATTTGGCATGTTCGCCCTGGGCTCTAGATGACCTTGTCCCGGCACTGTGTGAACCAACCAGTTCTTCCTAAATTTCCAATTGATGCATTCATTCTATGGGCTAGCAACTTTCCCAAGGCATACAAGACTTGACATGGAGAAAACCGGGGAACTACCTACGTCCCAGCGGTATATTTTCTCATAATTGGACATGTTCTGGCTCTTTACTTGTTGAACATGACATAGTATAATTGCAAAACAAGAAGCAGAAAAGCAAATTGCGGCGTAGGAAAACGGCAAAAAAAAACTCCAGCCGTTATCGCTACCTTTTCCCTCGCCACAAACGTGTATCTTCCCGTTTAATTTTAGCCCGTAAATTCACATTAGCGCCGCGTGCCCTCCCTCCCCCGTAATTCAGCCAAGCTCTTTCGGCTTTCCTTCTTTCTTGATGTTGGCTTTTAATTCTGATATTTTCCACTCTCTCTCTCTCTGTTGCTCATTAGAAAAATGTTAAAAATCCATTTTCATCTGATTAATAATAAAGTTGATCGCATGTAACCTAATTTTCATTCACTGCTGCCCCTGTCTGTGGAGTCCTATACAAAGTGACCTTTGAATCACCAGTGGGGCCATAAACCACAATAAGCACCATTGTCCTGTCAAAAACTGAAGATGCTTTACATCATTACAAAATTTAATGTTCCATCTTTGGAAATGTACTACTTTTCAAAGGCCAGATTCCAAATGAAGCTCATTAAAGTCAGGCTCAAGTTTCCCCCCGTGGTGGGGGAGTGGGGAAGACACAGAACTTCTCATGCATTGGGAAGTAATATGAATCTCTCTTTTTAAAACTGATATAGTTACATATTCCTTTTTGAAAGGTACAGTAACGGCGTAGACTTCGCCTGTTGAAACAGTGGAGCCTTTGTACTTGCCCTAATCTAATAACAGGCTCCTGATCCCTTTCTCTTTATCCACACTGTATTCTATTTGCTTATGAATAAATCAACTTTCTAAATAAAATTGCTGTTCAGGAGGGGGTCAAGGGGTTGAGTTGCGGGCGAGGGGTGGTGAGATTTTTCAAGGCTTGGAACCAAAAATCTCTGGCTTATTGAAGGAAAAAAAACGATGTTTCCTTTATAAAAGACCTATTTTAACCTCCCTGGCGGTATGATTCTGTCTGGAATTTTGTTCCAAAAGCGGTACAATTATTTTGCATGAAAATTTGGTGTTTTATATTGTAGGCCTGTAATTCTTAGCAATAACTCACTTAAATCTGTCCAAACAAGAGTCTAGTAGACATCCCGGGTATGAAAAAGTTTGAAAAATGAAATCATAAATTATAATATAATAAATAACTAAAAATTTGCTCAGTTGCAGAATTGTCGCTATCGTCACTTTCAGTTGCTGATGATAAATTTCCCCAAAAATCAGTATCACTCAATTCTGCAAATGATTCTTATTTACTATCGCTGTTTTCTAGCTGATCAAAAACCACTTTTGACGCAAAGGGACACTTTTTGGTTGCTATGGACATTCTCAAGTTTCCAGGCAGAAAGAATGACATTTATTATATAAAAGTGCATGCAGGGCTCTGGGCAAACCACTAGGGACAAAGGGGGTGTGAAATGTTTTCATACAGTAATGTAATCTATAAGATTACAGTGTACTGTATGTGTACTGTGTGTTTTACTTTTTGAATTTCCCGCCGGTCTCCGCCCCCGTGCGACGCGACGCTCGCAGGGAACGGAGCCCGGCACACAGGAATCATCTGGCCGCGGGGAGACAAGCTGACACCGCGGGAGGACATCGCTGGATCCAGGGGACAAGGTAAGAAACATTGCCTGGATCCAGCGATGCAATCCCGAGTGTGGCTCGGGGTTACCGCTCTTGGTGCTGAAATTCCACCCCGAGCCACACTCGGGAATACCGCTAGGAAGGTTAAAGCCCCGTACACACGGGACGACGATCGTACCTACGACCGTCGCAAATCGTATGTTGCATAATGTAACTTGCATACTGACTGCACTACACGGTCGTACGACCACAGAAAGAACGTTCAGGTGCATGTAATTAGCATCCGGCCGTTCCTGACTTCTGAGCATGCGTGTTTTGCACAATACAACTTGTTGGACCAACTTCTCTGTACACACGATACAACGGTCGTATGACTGCTTGTTGGTACAACTAAGTTTTCATACAACACCCGTTGTACGACCGTCGTATGTCGGCTGTTCTAATCGCGCGTACGAACGATCGATTTTGCATACAACGGTCGTTCGTACCACCTGTTGTATATGATCGTCGTCCCGTGTGTACGAGGCTTAAGATTGGGATGCCATTAAAGTTCATATTTGAAAGGCAGGTGTCCTAATACTTTTGACAATATAGTGTATTATAACTATTAGCAGGGATTCCCTGAAAGCGGAAAGTTATTCCAAAGGTTCCTCCTTCTTAGAAAGGTTGGGAAAGCTGCTCCAACCATTAAAGCCCCGTACACACGGGACGACGATCGTATACAACAGGTCGTACTCACGACCGTTGTATGCGAAATCGATCGTTCGTATGCGCAATTTGAACAGTCGAACATACGACGGTCGTACAAGGGAGTTGTATGAGCAGACTAGAAAACTTGGTTGTACCAACAAGCTCTCATACGACCAACTGCTCTGTACACACGATACAACGGTCGTATGAGAGCTTGTTGGTACAACCAAGTTTTCTAGTCTGCTCATACAACTCCCTTGTACGACCGTTGTATGTTAGACTGTTCAAATCGCGCATACGAACGATCGATTGAGTACGACCTGTTGTATGTGATCGTCGTCCCGAGTGTACGGGGCTTTAATGGTTGGAGCAGCTTTCCCAACCTTTCTAGGACGGAGGAACCTTTGGAATAACTTTACGGTCTCAGGGAATCCCTGCTAATAGTTAGTAAGATTAGGCAGTACTGGGAACCGCACTGTACATACACTATATTGTCAAAAGTATTAGGACACCTGCCTTTCAAATATGAACTTTAATGGCATCCCAGTCTTAACCACTTCCGGACCGCCGTACGTCGTTTGACGGCGGTACTTTGAAGTGGAATACCGTTGTTATGGTAGCAGATAGCTACCATAACCCCGGTATCTTTTTTTTCTGCAGGCGATTCCCTGCAAGATAAAAGCGATCTTAGCGGCGGATTCGCCGCGAGATCACTTTTATCAGCGGCGGGAGAGGTGCCCCCCCCCCCGCCGCTTTCCGGTCATCTCCGCCGCTTACCGGACCCGCCGGCAGCGGCAGAGATGATCGCGTCCTTCCCCCCCCAGTGTCCGTGTGCCGAGTGAGCGGCTGAAGCCGCTCACCCGGCTCCATTACATGGCTGGGCGGAAGCTACGTCACAAGTAGCTTCCGCCCAATGCTCTTAAAGGGGACATTTTTTTTTTCCCCTGCCATTTTTTTCAAAATTTTTTTTTTCTTTTTTTATGCATTTAAGTGTAAAAATGAGATCTGAGGTCTTTTTGACCCCAGATCTCATATTTTGGAGGTCCTGGCATGCTTTTTTCTATTACAAGGAATGTTTACATTTCTTGTAATAGGAAAAAAAGTGATCAAAATTTTTTTTTAAAAAAAGAAAGTTGTAAAAATAAAAAGTAAAATAAATAATTAAAAAAAAAAAAATTTTTTAAAGCGCACCGTCCTTGCGAGCTCGCGCGCAGAAGCGAACGCATACGTAAGTCCCGCCCACATATGAAAACGGTGTGCAAACCACACATGTGAGGTATCGCCGCGATCGTTAGAGCGAGAGCAATAATTCTAGCCCTAGACCTCCTCTGTAACGCAAAAATGCTAACCTGTAGAATTTTTTAAACGTCTCCAATGGAGATTTTTATGGTGCAAAGTTTGTCGCCATTCCGCGAGCGGACGCAATTTTGAAACATAACATGTTGGGTATCATTTTACTCGGCGTAACATTATCTTTCACAATGTGGAAAAAAATTGACCTAACTTTACTGTTGTCTTATTTTTTAACTAAAAAAAACAGATTTTTTTCAAAAAAAATCGCGCTTGTAAGACCAGGCAAATACGGTGTGACATAAAGTTTTGCAATGGCCGTCATTTTATTCTCTAGGGTCTTAGAAAAAAAGAATATATAATGTTTGGGGGTTCTAAGTAATTTTATAGCAAAAAAACCTGTTTTTAACTGAAAACCACCGAACTCCAAAAAGAGGCTCGGTCTTAAAGTGGTTAAGCCTCGTACACACAGGACGACGATCATATACAACAGGTCAGACGAACGACCGTTGTATGTGAAATCGATCGTTCGTACGCGAGATTAGAACGGCCGACATACGATGGTCGTACAACGGGAGTTGTATGAGCAAACTAGAAAACTACAATGACCATTGTATTGTGTGTACAGAGAAGTTGGTCCAACAAGTTGTATTGTGCAAAACACGCATGCTCAGAAGTCAGGAACGGCCGCATGCTAATTACATGCACCTGAACGTTCTTTCTTTGGTCGTACGATCGTGTAGTGCAGTCAGTATGCTAGATACAACAGCCAACATACGATTTAAGGGGATCGTACGTACGATCGTTGTCCCGTGTGTACGAGGCTTTAGTCCGTAGGGTTCAATATTGAGTTGGCCCACCCTTTGCAGCTATAACAGCTTCAACTCTTCTGGGAAGGCTGTCCACAAGGTTTAGGAGTGTCTATGGGAATGTTTTACCATTCTTCCAGAAGCAAATTTGTGAGATCAGATGCACTCTAATTCATCTCAAAGGTGTTCTATCGGGTTGAGGTCAGGACTCTGTGCAGGCCAGTCAAGTTCCTCCACCCCAAACTCGCTCACTCATGTCTTTATGGACCTTGCTTGGTGCACTGGTCCAAATCATTTGGTGGAGGGGGGGTTATGATGTGGGGTTGTTTTTCAGGGGTAGGGCTTGGCCCCTTAGTTCCAGCGAAGGGAACTTTTAAGGCGTCAGCATACTAAGACCTTTTGGACAATTTCAGGCTCCCAACTTTGTGGGAATAGTTTGGGGATGGTCCCTTCCTGTTCCAACATGACTGCGCACCAGTGCACAAAGCAAGGTCCATAAAGACATGTATGAGCAAGTTTGGGGTGGAGGAACTTGACTAGTCTGCACAGAGTCCTGACCTCAACCTGACAGAACACCATTGGGATGAATTAGAGTGCAGACCGTGGGTCGGGCCTTCTCGTCCAACATCAGTGCCTGGCCTCACAAATGCGCTTCTGGAAGAATGGTCAGACATACCCATAGAGCAGTGGTTCTCAACTCCTGTCCTCAGGGCCCACCAACAGGCCAGATTTTAAGTATTACCTTGGGGAGATGCAAACTAGAATACTGCTATCACTGAGCAGTAAATTATATCACCTATGATGCATTTCAGTTATCCTGCAAACCTGGCCTGTTAGTGGGTCCCGAGGACAGGAGTTGAGAACCACTGCCATAGAGACACTTTTTAACCTTGTGGAAGCCTTCCCAGAAGAGTTGAAGCTGTTATAGCTGCAAAGGGTGGGCCAACTCAATATTGTACCCTACGGACTAAAGCCTCGTACACACGGGACGACGATCGTATACAACAGGTCGTACGAACGACCGTTGTATGCAAAATCGATCGTTCATACGCGCGATTAGAACAGCCGACATACGACAGTTGTACAACGGGAGTTGTATGAGCAAACTAGAAAACTTGGTAGTACCAACAAGTGGTCATACAACCGTTGTATCGTGTGTACAGAGCAGTTGGTACAACAAGTTGTATTGTGCAAAACACGCATGCTCCGAAGTCAGGAACGGCCGGATGCTAATTACATGCACCTGAACGTTCTTTCTTTGGTCGTACGTTCATGTAGTGCAGTCAGTATGCTAGATACAACAGCCAACATACGATTTGAGATGATCGTACGTACGATCGTCGTCCCGTGTTTACGAGGCTTTAGACTGGGATGCCATTAAAATTCATGTTTGAAAGGCAGGTGTCTAAATACTTTAACAATATAGTGTATTATAACTTTTAACAGGGATTCCCTAAGACTGGAAAGTTATTCCAAAGGTTCCTCGGTCTTAGAAATGTTTTGGAAAGCTGCTCTAACCATTAAAAATAAGTCTTTTATAAAGGAAACATCATTTTTTTCTTCAACATAACAGAGATTTTTAGTTCCAAGCCTTAAAGTTCATGTGCGTGTAAAGGCAGGCGTCCCAATACTTTTGACAATATAGCGTATCTACAGCTCACTGTGTAATTGCCTAATGGCCACTCAGAAGAATGCTCCTTACATTGGTGGTCATTGGGAAGAATTACCCCATTTCAGATAGCTAAAAATATCAATGGTGTCAGTGGTTACTTATCTGAGAGGCAGAAATTGCTCATAGCTCAAGGAACCCCAACCGACCTCTGGTGGAACCCTAAGGCTCCTGAAACCCTGATTCAAAAAAGCTGCAATTAACTACTGTATCTACAGCTCATGATACACTAGTGGGGTGGTTAGAGGGAAGAATGTTCCTTGCATTTGAGGTTAGTAGGAAGAATACCTCTTTTTCAGATAGCTAAGATCAATGGTATCAGTGGTTACTTATCTCAGAGTAAGAAATTGCTCGTAGCTCAAGGAACCCCTAGCAACCTCTGGTGGAACTCTGGTTGAGAAAAGTTTCTAATAACTACTGTATCCAGGGCCGGGACAACAGTTGGGCAGGAGGGTCGGCTGCCCTGTGGTATCATGTGAGGTGGGAGGGTGCCCCAAGGAGATTGTGGGGGGCGGGGGTGATGTGTTGGAAGGGGAAATTCCGGGGGGCATCAGGGGATAAGTATTGTTCTAAGAGGGGAAATTTGGGTGTGTGTGCGAAGAGTGGTGATTTAGGGGGATTTGTGTTGGAAGGGGGGACGAGGGGGAAGAAGATTTGTGCTAGGAGGGGGGATTGAGGGGGTATTTGTGCTGGGAGGAAGGAGTTAGAGTGGGGGGGATGTGTAGTAGGAGTGGAATTTTTAGGGGTAGAGGATTTGGGCTGGGGGGAGTGAATTTTGGGGGGTGGGAGGGGGGAATTTGAGCATTGAGATTTAAGAGATGGGGGGACAAAGATATGTGCTGGGAGGGGGGATTTCAGCAGGGGGGTGGATTTGTACTGGGAGGAGGGATAATATATGCTTAGGGGGGATTAGTGCTTAGTTTTTGGTGGGGGATTTTTGCTGACACATAATGCTCATACATCTTGGGGGGGGGGAGCAGTTTGGCATGTCCGCCCCGGGGTCTCTAGATTACTTTGTCACGGCACTGACTGTATCTACTGCTCATGGTACACTAGTGGGATGTTTAGAGGGAAGAATGATGCTTACATTTGAGGTTATACGGGCCACACATGGGTCAACTTTCTAAGAAATTTGCTTTTGAAAATCAGAAGTTTCATGCATTTTGTCATCCAATGGTGCCTCATTGATTTTGAAATTCGACCAACCAAGCCTTCAATTTCACCTCATGTTGGCACAGAAAAGATTTTTTATGGTCAAGAAACTTCTTTTCTTTTCCAGGAATTTCATTTCTTTTTCAATTATATTTCTTGCACGATTCTCTCATCATTGATTAGAAAATCTTTTTTCTTTACATTTCTAACATGCCCGATCACTCAAATTCGATGGCTGCACGAAAATCGGCTATTGCTGCAGCCCACTAATGGTGAAAAATTCGAACAAAAATTCTTATTTAAGATTTTCGAAAGAAAATTATTTTGGAATTCGACCCATGTATGGCCGACCTTAGTAGGAAGAATATCCCCTTACAGATAACAAAAAATATCACTGGCCAGTGTTGCCAACCGTCAGCATTTTTTACGGGCAGCCAGTAAAAAACTGGCACTTTTCTCCTGCCAGTAAATACCCATAACAGGAAAATGTTGCCAGTTAACAACATGGTCATGACACTCGGCCGGATGGTCATGGCCATCTGAGTGCCTACTACAGTGTGTTTGGGTAGTGCCGGCAGAAGGTGGGTCTGGCAAAGGCGATGCCTGAGCATGTGATATCATGGTGCAAGTGGCACTTTGTGGCCTTGTGTGCGATTCTGTGAGGAGGGAACAATTCAAGCCGGGAGTGGGACTGTTTAGTGCTGTTTGGCCTGGAGGTGACTAAAAGGACCACCTGTCACTCAGAAAGGGGACGTGTCAGTGAGGTGCCATCATTATCTGTGCTACTGCACATTGCTGTCAGTGTCACTGAGTCAATTTTGTGTGTGTGCCTACTCACAATTTATTGCCCTCCTGAGTCCTGTCCCTGAGCTACTTACTTACCATATCAAATATAAAATAAGAAATGTGTTTTTTGCCCTAATATCTACCTTAAATCACATTGCTAATCACATATTGTACTTGTTTGTAGCCTAAATACTGAAAATTGCACTTAAAACTGTAATTTTGGAACTTTTGGAAATGGCAGAAAAAAACTTGACTGTGCCAGTAAATGTTGGGTGTTGTGTCAGTAAATTTCAATCTGGTAGGTTGGCAACACTGTCACTGGTGTGAGTGGTAACTTATCTGACAGGCAGGAATTGCTCAATAAACCCCACGAAACCTCTGGTGGAACCCTAGGGTTCCTAGAACACTGGTTGAGAAAAGTTGCTAATAACTACTGTATCTACGGTTCATGGTACGCTAGTGGGATGGTTAGAGGGAAGAATGCTTCTTACATTTGAGGCTAATAGAAAGAATACCCCCTTACACAAAGCCAAAAAGATCAATGGTGTCAGTGGTAACTTGTCTGAGAGGAAGAAATTTTTCATAGCTCAAGAAACCCCAAACAACCTCTGGGGGAACCCTAGGGTTTCCAGAACCCTGGTTCAGAAAAGCTGCTCATAACTACTGTATCTACAGCTCATGATACACTAGTGCAGGGATATGCAATTAGCGGACCTCCAGCTGTTGCAAAACTACAAGTCCCATCATGCCTCTGCCTCTGGGTGTCATGCTTGTGGCTGTCAGAGTCTTGCTATGCCTCATGGGATTTGTAGTCCTGCAACAGCTGGAGGTCCGGTAATTGCATATCCCTGCACTAGTGGGATGGTTAGAGGGAAGAATTATGCAGCTTACATCTGCAGTTAGTAGGAAGATACCCCCTTTACAGATGGCTTAAAAGATTGTTGGTATCATGGTAACTTGTCTGAGAGGCAGGAATTGATCACAGCTCAAGAACCCCTAGCAACCTCTGAATAAATCTTGATTGAGGAAGGTTGCTAATAACTACTGTATCTACGGATCATTGAACATTAGTAGGATGGTCAGTGGCAAGAATGATCTTTACTTCTGTGAGCAGTGGGAAGAATCGCCAACTTAGGCCTCATGCACAATGGACGTTTGGTGCATGAGATCCTGGGGCTACTTGCATTCGTCACTGGGCGCATACTGACATAAATATTAGTACCACTCAGAGCACCATCCAACCCTGTTCAGCTGTAGCAGCTTTCAGCACCAGTTCTAGGGCTAGATTGTGCCAATTGCACAAGCCTAAATGCCCAGTATGCATGAGCCATTATAGGTAGCTAAAAAGATCATTGATGTCAATGGTGACTTGTCTGAGAGGCAGAGATTGGCCATAGCTCAACAAACCCCTAGTTACCTCTGGAGGAAACCTGGTTGACAAAGGCTGGTTTACCAACTCTACCGACTATACTGGGAATAAGAGCTGGGAAAAATTAACCACTTGACCACTGGGCACTTAAACCCCCTTCCTAACCAGACCAATTTTCAGCTTTCAGCGCTCTCACACTTTGAATGGCAATTACTCAGGCATGCAACACTGTACCCACATGAAATTTGCGTCCTTTTTTTCACACGAATAGAGCTTTCGTTTGGTGGTATTTAATCACTGCTGGGTTTTTTATTTTTTGCGCTATAATTAAAAAAAGACCAAAAATTTTGTAAAAAAATGAATTTTTCTTTGTTTCTGTTATAAAATTTTGCAAATTAGTAATTTTTCTTCATAAATTTTGGCCAAAATTTATACTGCTATATATCTTTGGTAAATAAAAAACAAATTAGTGTATATTATTTGGTCTTTGTGAAAGTTATAGAATCTACAAGCTATGGTGCCAATCACTGAAAATTGATCACACCTGATGTACTGACGGCCTATCTCATTTACTGAGACCCTAACAAGCCAGGAAAGTACAAATACCCCCCAAATTACCCCTTCTTGGAAAGTAGACATCCCAAGGCATTTAGTAAGGGTTATGGTGAATTTTTTGAAGTTGT
>BLSH010378576.1:839091-853375 GCA_018402905.1 Glandirana rugosa | reverse complement strand
TATATCTTTGGTAAATAAAAAACAAATTAGTGTATATTATTTGGTCTTTGTGAAAGTTATAGAATCTACAAACTATGGTGCCAATCACTGAAAATTGATCACACCTGATGTACTGACGGCCTATCTCATTTCATGAGACCCTAAAAAGCCAGCAAAGTACAAATACCCCCCAAATTACCCCTTTTTGGAAAGTAGACATTCCAATGTATTTAGTAAGGGGCATGGTGAGTTTTTTGAAGTTGTCATTTTTTCCCACAATTCTTTGCAAATGAAGATTTTTTTTTTCACAAAATTGTCATATGTTAACAGGTTATTTCTCACACCCAGCATATGCATACCACAAATTACACCCCAAAACACATTCTACTACTCCTCCTGAGTATGGCGATACCACACGTGTGAGTCTTTTACACAGCCTGGCCACATACAGAGGCCTAACATGCAGGAAGCGCCATCAGGCGTTCTACGAGCATAAATTACACACATCATTTCTTGACTACTTCTTGCACTTTTGAAGGTCCTGGAGCACCAGGACAATGGAAACGCCCAAAAAATGACCCCATTTTGGAAAGCAAACACCCCAACGTATATTCTAGGAGGCATAATGAGTCTTTTGAACATGTCATTTTTTCCACAAGTTTTTGGAAAATGTGGAAAGAAAATGAAAACGCATTTTTTTTTTTTTTTACACAAAGTTGTCCATTTATACAATATTTCTAACACACAACATGTACCTAGCAAAAATGACACCCCAAAATATATTCTGCTACTTCTCCCGAGTATGGCGATACCACATGTGTGACACTTTTACACAGCCTGACCACATACAGAGGCCCAACATGCAGGGAGCACCGTCAGGTGTTCTAGGGGCATACATTTAGAATCAAATTTGACTACCTTTTACACTATTGTAAGGCACTGTGGTGGCATGGATAGGCACTGTAGTAGCACAGATGGGCAGGGTAGTGGCACGGATGGGCAGTGTAGTGGCACGGGTGGGCACTGTAGTGGCACGGTGGGCACTGTAGTGGCAAGATTGGGCACTCTAATGGCACGAATGGGCACTGTAGTGGCAAGGATGGGCACTGTAGTGGCACGGATGGGCACTGTTGTGGCATGGATGTTTCACGGATGAGAACTGATGTGGTATGGATGAACATGAATGAGGCACAAATGAGCCATTGGTGGGGGATGGATGAACCATGGATGGGGATGGATGAGCCACGGATGGGGATGACTGAGCACGCATGGGGATGACTGAGCATGGATGGGGATGACTGAGCATGGATGGGGTTGGGTGAGCATGGATGGGTGGGTGAGCAGGGATGGAAGGGTGAGCATGGTTGGGTGGATGAGCATGTATGGATGGCTGGGTGAGCATGGATGGATGGCTAGGTGAGCACGGCTGGGTGGGTGAGCATGGATGGATAGCTGGGTGAGCACGGCTGGGTGGGTGAGCATGGATGTATGGCTGGGTGAGCACGGCTGGGTGGGTGAGCATGGATGGATGGCTGGGTGAGTACGGCTGGGTGGGTGAGCATAGATGTATGGCTAGGTGAGTACGGCTGGATGGGTGAGCATGGATGGATGGCTAGCTGAGTACGGCTGGGTGGGTGAGCATGGATGGATGGCTGGGTGGGTGAGCATGGATGGATGGATGGTGAGTACGGCTGAGTGGGTGAGCATGGATGGATGGATGGGTGAGCATGAATGTATGGGTGAGCATGGATGGATGGATGAGCATGGATGGATGGCTGGGTGAGCATGGCTGTGTGAGGATGGATGGATGGGTGGCTGAGCATGGATGGGCTGAGAATGGGTGGGGGGTGGATGGATGGGGTGAGGATGGCTGGGTGGGTGGTAAATGGATGGGGTGGTTGCTAACTGTCACTTAGCAGCGCTGTGGGCATTACACATCGTCCACAGCACTGCAGCACATCTTGTCTCCCCCCTCTCTCCTCTCGCAATGCACCGATCGGTGCAGAGAGGAGAGAGAAAAGCCGGCGCTTCCGCCGGCTTGTTGACATGTGATCACGCCATCATTGGACGGCGCGATCACGTGGTGAAAGGCCGCTCACAGCGGCCATTCACCGCAATCCATGATCGGTCGGGTCCCCTGGACCCGGCGGTCACGGATGTTCCCGTGTGCGCGCGGGAAGCGTGATTCTGGGAGGACGTCCATAGACGTCCTCCCAGAATAATGCAACTGCCCTGTGGACGTCTTTTGTCTATAGGGCGGTTGGGAAGTGGTTAATAAAACTTGAGAAGTTACTGACAATAGCCAATCAGAAGCACAAATGTCTGTCTTGAGCAAGTGCAGCGTTTTTGCTTTACTTTCCTTTGCACCGGTATTTATAGTTCAGCTCTGGTGTCTCTCCAGTGCCTGGAGATTAGGAGTTGATTGCGGTATAGGGTATATTTAATAACTTTACTACATATTACTGGACTATTAAATCCAAAAACAGCAAAGCACACAATAATATTCACAAATATTCTCTGCTGGAGACCTACTTGACAAGGGGGTCTTTTTTGCACCTCCTGTCGAACATGCTTGGAAATGGCATTGGAGAATGTAAGGACATAGTGTAGCTTGACTGCGGGTGTTACTGGCATTACGTATTTGTCGAGGCTGGCAGGTATGTGGTCTTGGTGACTGTGGACAGCTGAACAGGAACCAGATGCAGAAACCATTGGGGACCAGAACAAGTGACAGGAAGGTAGACCAGATATAAGTCGAGGGTGGCAATAGCCAAGAGTCAAGGATTTGAGCCATGGTTGGTAACAGTCAGGCACAGAACTATTAATTCAGGAGACAGTTTCAAAGTCAAGGATTCAAGCTAAGGTCAGTAACAGTTGGTCAGTGAAGGAACCAATTCAAGAGACAAGATTAAGGTCAAGGATTTCATGCAAGATCAGTAACAGCTGGGCAGTAAAGGTACCAAATAAAAAAGAAAGAATAAAGTCAAGGATTAGGGCCAATGTCAGTATAAGATAGGTAATTAAAGTATCAATTCAGGTGACAGTATCAAAGTTGAGGATTTGAGAAAAGGTTCATAACGGTTGAGCAGTGAAGGCACCAATTCAGGAGATGGGATCAAAGTCAATGATTCATGCCAAGATCACTAACAACTGAACAATGAAAGTACCAAATCAAGAGAAATAATAAGGGTCTAGGAATCGAGGCAAAGCCAGTAACAGTTGGGCAGTAAAGTTACCAATTCAGAAGACAGGATTAGAGTCAAGGATTTTGACCAAGATCAGTAGCAGTTGGGCAGTGAAGGTACCAATTCATGTGACAAGATCAGAGTCAAGGATTTGAGCCAAGATCAGTAACACCTGGGCAGTGAAGGTACTAAATCAAGAGGCAAGAATGGAGTCAAGGATTTGGGCCAAGGTCATTAAAAGATAGGTAGTGAAAGTATAAATTCAGGTGACAGTATCGGAGTCAAGGATATGAGCAAAGGTTGGTAACAGTTGGGCAGTGAAGGTACAAATTTAGGAGTTGGGATCAAGTTCAAGAATTCATGCAAGGTCAGTAACAGCTGGACAGTGAAAGCTCCAAATCAAGAGACAAGAAAGGAGTTGAGGGTTTTGGCCAGGGTTGGTAAAAGCTGGACAGTGAACGTATCAATTCAGGAGACAAGATTAGGGTCAAGTATTCAAGCCAAATTCAGTAATATTTGGACAGTAAAGGTACCAATTCAGAAGGCAGACTTCGATTCAAGGATTCAGGCCAAGATCGATAATGGTCGGGCAGTGAAAGTATCAATTCAGGAGACAGGATCAGAGTCAAGGATTTGAGCCAAAGTCAGTAACAGTTGGGCAGTGAAGGTACCAATTCAAGAGACAAGATCAGAGTCAATAATTTGAGCAAAGATTGGTAATAGCGGGGCAGTGAAGGTACCAAATCAAGTGGCAAGAACAGAGTTAAGGGCTTGGGCCAAGGTCAATAAAAGTTGGGCAGTGAAAGTATCAATTCAGGTGATAGTATTAGAATTGTGGATTTGAGCCATGGTTGCTAACAGTTGGGCAGTAAAAGTATCATCAAGTCAAGGTGATAGTATCAGAGTCATGGATTTGAGCCAATGTTGGTAACAGTTGGTCAGTGAGGCCTGGGTACTAATTCAGGAAACAGGATCAAAGTCAATGAATCATGCCAAGATCGGTGTCAGCTGATCAGAATGGTGTTCAGGGTTTGGACCAAGGTTGGTAAAAAGGTGGGTAGTAAAAGTACCAATTCAGGATATACAATGACTGTCCAGGATTTGAGCCAAAGTCGGTAACAGATGGGCAGTAAGGCTAGGTTCACACAATGTGGTGCAATTTAACATGCAGTGCGAGTTGATGCGATTCAGATGTGATTCCAATGCGTTTTCATGCGATTTGAATACAGCTGTGATTTGGGTTTATGCCTGGTATATCTTTCTCTCTCTCTCTGGAAGCAGGTCAGGAACACATCAGAGACTTGCAGAAAACGCACTGGAATTGTCTTATCTTTCAACAGATAAGCATTTGACAGGCAATTTACATTCAAGCCTACGGAGTTCAAAATCGCACCGCACTGCTCTAAATATGCACAGGACTCTTTTTAAAATTGCATTGCATTCGCACTGCATTTATGTGAACAGCCTCCATAGAAAATCGTGTTATTTCACTTGTCATACGATTCCATGCGTACTGCAAAATCGCATCAGTGTGAACCGGGGCTAAAGGTGTTAATTCAGAAGACAGGATTGAAGTCAAAGATTGGGGCCAAGAGCAGTAAAAGATTGGCAGTAAAGGTACCAATTCAGGAGACAGGTAGCGGTCAGGGAGCAGAGGAACATGGCAAAAAGGAGTCAAGCAGACAGCTCAGGGGTCACAACAAGTAGGCAAAGAACAGGTCGCCACACAAACTGGGGTTCATTTACTAAAACTGCAGAGTGCAAACTCTGGTGCAGCTGTGCATGGTAGTCAATGAGCTTCTAAGTGCCCATTCACACAGGGGCGACTTGCGATCCGACTTGAGTTGCCTCAAGTCGCCCCAAGTCGCTTGACATTTGAAATCCCATTGAAATGAATGGGAGCCGTCTTAATATACACGACTGAAGTCGCTCCGACTTCAAGGCGACTTCTGAAAAGGTTCCTGTACTACTTCTAGATGACTTCTATCCGACTTGTGCCCATAGGATTCAATAGAAGTCGCCTCCAAGTCGGATCCCCATCTACATGGAAGCGACTTTACAGTTAAAAGAATATAATTTATTTTTAGGCAGCCCCCTCCCTCCCTTCTCTGATTGGTCAAGGCAAAGTCGTCTGGCAAAAGTCGTATTGTAAAGTCTGAGGTCCTTGAATTTGCGCTGGAAGTCGCACTGAAGTCGCCTAGCGAAGTCGGGTCGCCCCTATGTGAATGTAGGCTAACTACAGCTTGTTCAATTAGCTTTGACATTAAGGCCTCATTCACACCTATGCATTTTTAGTGCTTTTTGCATTTGTAGATTTGCACTGCAGTCCATTTAACATGGTTTTCTATGAAAGACGTTCTGTAGTGCAAATCTGCAAAATGCAAAAAGCACTGAAAATGCATAGCTGTGAATCCAGCCTAATGCCAGGTTCACACTGGTATGACATGGAAATCGGACGACTTCATGTCCGACTTCCACTGAACAGGATCCGACTTTGATCCGACAACCCTGGGCTGTGGTTGTTGGGGTCTGCGGGCAGGGGGCTTATCAGACTCTGGAAGCCCCCTTTAATAAGGGGGCCCCCAGATCACAGCCCCCACCCTGTGTGAATGAGTATGGGGTACAATTTACCCCTACCCATTCACCCAAAAAAGTAAAACCAGTACACAAGTTTTTGACAAAGCCTTTTTATTAAAGTAGCTCCAATGTGTCTTCTCCCTTTGCTTGCCTTTATCCTGGCCTTGGGTCACTAATCATCCCACTGATACAAGACACTATTCTGCCTATTGACACCAACAATAGGGCACTATTCCTCCCAAAGAGATAAACAATGGGACACTATTCCTTCCACTGGCACAATGATGGAGCACTATTCCCTCCACTTATACCAATAATGGAGCACTATTCCTTCCACTGATACCAACGGTGGGGCACTATTCCTTCCACTGATACCAATGATGAAGCACTATTCCCCCCACTGATACCAATAATGGAGCACTATTCCTCCCACTGATACCAATGATGGGGCACTATTCCTCTCACTGATACCAATAACGGAGCACTATTCTTTCCACTTATACCAATGATGGAACACTATTCCTCCCACTGATACCAATGATGAGGCGCCATTCCTCCAACTGATACCAATGATGGGGCACTATCCCTTCCACTGATACCAATGATGGGGTACTATTCCTCCCACTGATACCAATGGTGGGGCACTATTCCTTCCACTGATACCAATGATGAGGCGCCATTCCTCCAACTGATACCAATGATGGGGCACTATCCCTTCCACTGATACCAATGATGGGGCACTATCCCTTCCACTGATACCAATGATGGGGCACTATTCCTCCCTCTGATACCAACGGTGGGGCACTATTCCTTCCACTGATACCAATGATGAAGCACTATTCCCCCCCACTGATACCAATAATGGAGCACTATTCCTTCCACTGATACCAATGATGGGGCACTATTCCCCCCACTGATACCAATAATGGAGCACTATTCCTCCCACTGATACCAATGATGGGGTACTATTCCTCTCACTGATACCAATAACGGTGCAATATTCTTTCCACTTATACCAATGATGGAGCACTATTCCTCCCACTGATACCAATAATGGAGCACTATTCTTTCCACTTATACCAATGATGGGACACTATTCCTCCCACTGATACCAATGATGAGGCGCCATTCCTCCCACTGATACCAATGATGGGGCACTATCCCTTCCACTGATACCAATGATGGGGCACTATTCCTCCCACTGATACCAATGGTGGGGCACTATTCCTCCCACTGACACCAATGGTGGGGCACTATTCCTCCCACTGACACCAATGGTGGGGCACTATCCCTTCCACTGATACCAATGATGGGGCACTATTCCTCTCACTGATACCAATGATGGGGCACTATTTCTCCCACTGATACCAATGATGAAGCACTATTCCCCCCACTGATACCAATAATGGAGCACTATTCCTCCCACTGATACCAATGATGAGGCGCCATTCCTCCCACTGATACCAATGGTGGGGCACTATTCCTCCCACTGACACCAATGGTGGAGCACTATCCCTTCCACTGATACCAATGATGGGACACTATTCCTCCCACTGACACCAATGGTGGGGCACTATGCCTCCCACTGACACCAATGATGGGGCACTATTCCTCCCACTGATACCAATGATGGGGCACTATTCCTCCCACTGATACCAATGATGGGGCACTATTCCTCCCACTGATACCAATGATGGGGCACTATCCCTCCCACTGATACCAATGATGGGGCACTATTCCTCCCACTGATACCAATGATGGGGCACTATCCCTTCCACTGTTACCAATGATGGGGCACTATTCCTCTCACTGACACTAATGATGGGGCACTATCCCTCCCACTGATACCAATGATGGGGCACTATTCCTCCCACTGATACCAATGATGGGGCACTATTCCTCCCACTGATACCAATGATGGGGCACTATCCCTCCCACTGATACCAATGATGGGGCACTATTCCTCCCACTGATACCAATGATGGGGCACTATCCCTTCCACTGTTACCAATGATGGGGCACTATTCCTCCCACTGACACTAATGATGGGGCACTATCCCTCCCACTGATACCAATGATGTGGCACTATTCCTCCCACTGATACCAATGATGGGGCACTATTCCTCCCACTGATACCAATGATGGGGCACTATCCCTTCCACTGATACCAATGATGGGGCACTATTCCTCCCACTGAAAAAAATGATGGAGCAAAAAAAAAAAAGGATTTCATAATCTTTTTCATTACAGGTGTTAACCATACACAGTTACCAGAATACAATGTTTCCCCCTTTAAATGACAGATCCCTTCTATTTTCATATCTCCAGAGCCATAATCTGCTTTAATACCGCATCCCTTGTGCCAACAATTCCCGGCTCTCCATCTATGTTCTCTAGATTGCGGTGCACCGTTTCATCTTGGCATTGGTTCTCCTCCTTGTCTGCAGTGTGGGAAAGCGTGTGTGCATCTTGGGTATCCTGATGGGGAGACGTAATCATTCTTATGTATCAAATTCTAATTATGTAAAAGGAAATCTGTACTCTGCGCTCTCTGGGAAAACAAATACTTCTGTTAGACATATGCTCGTTTTGACACATTCCTTGCAGATAATTCTCACGGATCATCCGCCATCGCAGTCTCCTTTGGTGGTGCAGCTCCAGACACAGGGCCCTATTACTGCTCATCCTTGTTAGATGATGTTTTAACCACTTCAGCCCTGGAAGGTTTACCCCCCTTGATGACCAGGGATTTTTTTTTGCAGTACGGCACTGCGTTACTTTAACTGACAATTGTGCGGCATGCAATGCTGTACCCAAATAAAATTGATGTCCTTTTCCCCCACAAATAAAGCCTTCTTTTGGTGGTATTTGATCCCCTCTGCGGTTTTTATTTTTTGCAATATAAAAAAAAAAAGGGGCGAAAATTGTATAAAAAAAATATATATTTTTAAAGCACATCCAATAAAAAAATGTAGAAAATCAAATTTCTTCCTCAATTTAGGACAATATGTATTCTGCTACATATATTTGGTAAAAATATAATAGTAATAAAAATCCCAATAAGCGAATATTGATTGCTTTGCACAAAAGTTATAGCTCGTACAAGCTATGGAATAGATTTATGGACTTTTTATTTAATTTTTAATTGTTTTTATTAGTAATGGCGGCAATCAGTGATTTTTAGCGGTACCGCGAAATTGTGACGGACAAATCTGACACTAAGTGAAATTTTTTTGGGGACCAGTGACACCAATACAGTGATCAGTGCTAAAAAAAATGCACTGTCACTGTACAAATGACACTGGCAGGGAAAGGGTTAACATCAGGGGCAATAAAAGGGTTAAGTGTTCTCCTAGGGAGTGCTTGATAACTGTGTGGGGGAATGATGTGACTGGAGGAACACAGAGATCAGTGTTTCTGCTTAGAACGGCGGTCTGCTTTGTTTACCCCTGTGAACGATTGCGGGTGGCTGGCAGCCGCTGGACCCACTGATTGCCTCCCTCTGTGTCCAATCACAGCAGGAGCGGGTGTGACCCAGACCTCGTGCACAAAATCACGTACAGGTATGTGATTTCGCTCAGCCGGGCTGCCCTGCTGCAGTATATATGCGGTAGGCGGTTCGGAAGTGGTTAAAAGGGATCAATTATACAGTATAGAGGAATGAGGCCTCCAACCAAAATAATTCAAATAAAAATTAAATGAAATCGCATATAAAGTTTAAAGCTGAACTTCAGCCTTCCCTTGCACAGTTGTACCGGCCCCTCTCCTGTATTGAAATTACTTACTCTCAGGGCTTTTTTTTCTCAAAGAAAAAGTGCAGGAACTCCCCCTTTCTGAGTGACCCCTTTTCTCCGCCCCCTACCCGCCTCTGAGGACCGTTCCTTGGTTCCGCCTCCTGCCCACCTCCCAGTACGTTATAGAGAATACAGAACCAAGTATCATTTTATGGTGCCAAGTAATTTGTATGGAATTTGTTAATGAAAAACAGTAAACACAATGGAACCTCCAGCAAGAATATACCCCCCCCCGCCACCCCCGCAGCAACAACAGATCTCCCTACAGCCAGCGACAATAGACCATTCCCTCAACCGTAGATAGATCTCTTCCAGGAATAACTGACCCCCTAGCAACATAAGACCCACCCCTAGCAATAATAGATCCCCCACCAGTAACAATAGACTTCCCCAGCAACAACAGACCCCCTGTGCAAAAATTGATCCCCTCCAGCTACAATAGATCCTATAGCAGTGGTTCTCAACTCCTGTCCTTGGGACCCACTAACAGGCCAGCTTTGCAGGATAACTGAAATACAACACAGGTGATATCATTTGCCGCTCAGTGATTGCAGTGTTCTAGTCTGCATCTCCCCAAGGTAATACTTAAAATCTGGCCTGTTGGTGGGTCCTGAGGACAAAAGTTGAGAACCACTGTCCTACAGCAACAGTAGACCCTTCAGCACACCCCAGCACCCCTTGCATACATTCAGTGGTGGACATAAGTATGCGCAGGGGATGTGCCAGGTGTACCTGGGCACACCCTAATTACTATGTGCAATGCCAATTCCCCCTACTGACAGGGCTTACCCCATGTTGGCCCCGCAGTGCTGCTGGCTTCCCCCCTCTCCCCCCAACTGCTGCGGGGGATGTTTCAGGATTGAGAGTGGGGGAAGGGGCTAGTAATTTACCAGTGTCTTCCTTTTCTAAATAAATACAGTGAACACGCACACTGTGTTCATTCATGAGGGAAGCATAATAAACTGTGTTTACTATGCTTCAGCTTGTTAATGAACAGGAAGCCGCTCACCACAGAGCACTTCCCATTCATTCACTGTCCAGTGCAGCTGAGTCTGCAGAGAAAGGCATGTGTGTTTGAGCTTTGGAGTGCTCACCCTAATGCAATATGCTGTGCACACCTATGATTCTGGAGATGCCGGAACTGTGTTACCCTGTGTTCCTGCTGAAAAAAAGCCCTGCTTACTCTGATTTCACTGCATACTGTGAGCTTCTCACATTGTGCATTAGAAGCTGTAGCAAGTCAGAAATAGCCCGTCGCATTTGCTGGCTGGAGGGCATCCTGCATAATCTAGCCCTTGCCTCGCCTTACTGTCCCAGGCCCGCCCCTTTTATTCATTGAATTTTAGTTATTTCTATCATAGAGGATTAGCTACCTAGGAAAAAAAATGCAAGCATTCACACAGGCATCACTAATAATCCATGTACTGTGTCTGTATCTATATTTTCTATGATTTTCAGCAATATTATCCTGATTGGGGTGTTTTGGCAAAATACCGTATTGTGACCACCAGGTGGAGATGAGGATCATAGAGAATAAACATGATAGACATATTACAGGGATTATTCATGATGGTTGTATGAATACTTGAGACATAAAATAGGCCCCTTACTCATTGGTTAGCATGCATATACAGTATCTCAGAAAAGTGAGTACACCCCTCACATTTTTGAAAATATTTTATTCTATCTTTTCATGTGACAACACTGAAGAAATGACACTTTGCTACAATGTAAAGTAGTTCTTTGCCATGAGGTGCCATGTTGAACTTCCAGTGACCAGTATGAGAGAGTGAGAGCGATAACAGCAAATTTAACACACCTGCTCCCCATTCACACCCGAGACCATGTAACACTAACGAGTCACATGACACCGGGGAGGGCAAATGGCTAATTGGGCCCAATTTGGACATTTTCACTTAGGGGTGTACTCACTTTTGTTGCCAGCGGTTTAGACATTAATGGTTGTGTGTTGAGTTATTTTCAGGGGACGGCAAATTTACACTGTTATACAAGCTGCACACTCACTACTTTACATTGTAGCAAAGTGTCATTTATTCAGTGTTGTCACATGAAAAGACATAATAAAATATTTACAAAAATGTGAGGGGTGTACTTACTTTTAGGAGATACTGTATATATTATAAGTCATCATATTTACAAAGAAAAACATATTGATTTTGGAATTTATATCATTATATACCTTATAAAACAGAATATATAAAAGATGTAGGCAAAAAATAGACCCCACACTCATTCATTAGCATGCATGTACAAAAATATGGTGCTGCCTTTCTGGGGAGTCAGGGAGAGCACTGTGATTTCTGTGAGAGATAATAAACACCTGAAGCTGTTATATTTAGTGGTCTGGTTGTAAAAAAAAAAAAAAAAAAAAAAATCAAGCGTTCAAACAGCCGTCACTAATAATTCTTGCACTGCGTCTAATATGTTTATTTTCTATGATCGTCTGCTCCATCAAATGGCTGGAATACAGTACTTTCCTGATTGGGGTGTTTCAGATAAATACCTCATTGTGACCACTAGATGGGGCTGACGAAGCTATTTACTTTTATTGCATATTCTTGGTGATGTGCCTTCAATAATTGTAAAAGAAATTGAAAAATAAACACCTTTTTTTTTTCCTTTTTTTTAAAGATGGAGTTGACGATCATAGACAATAAACATACTGTAATATTATTATTATTATTATACAGGATTTATATAGTGCTGACAGTTTGCGCAGCGCTTTACAATATTAGGGCAGACAGTACAGTTACAATACAATTCAATACAGGGGGAATCAGAGGGCCCTGCTTGACATATTAGAGGCATTATGGTGGTTGCAGACATAAAATAGACCCCCTACTCATTGGTTAGCATTCATATACATAATATAAGTCATCATATTTACAAATATATATATATATATATATATATATATATATATATATATACCCACTGGCCACTTTATTAGGTACACCTTGCTAGTACCGGGTTGGACCCCCTTTTGCCTTCAGAACTGTCTTCACTCTTCATGGCATAGATTCTACAAGGTGTTGGAAACGTTCCTCAGAGATTTTGGTCCATAGTGACAATGATAACATCACACAGTTGCTGCAGATTTGTCGGCTGCACATCCATGATGTGAATCTCCCATTCCACCACATCCCAAAGGTGTTGGATGAGATGTGGGGAGTGTGGAGGCCATTGGAGTGCAGTGACCTCATTGCCCAGTGGTGAGATGATTGGAGCTTTGTGACATGGTGCATTATCCTGCTGGAAGGAGCCATCAGAAGATGGGGACACTGCAGTCATACAGGGATGGACATGGTCAGCAACAATACTCAGGTATGCCGTGGTGTTTAAAAGATGCTCAATTGGTACTAAGGGGCCCAAAGTGTGCCAAAAAAATATCCCCCACATCATTACACCACCAGCCTGAAACACTGATACAAGGCAGGACAGATCCATGCTTTCATGTTGTTTACACCAAATTCTGACCCTTCCATCTGAATGTTGCAGCTGAAATCGAGACTCATCAGACCAGGTAACGTTTTTCCAATCTTCTATTCTCCAACTTTGGTGATCCTGTGCCAATTGTAGCCTCAGTTTCCTGTTCTTAGCTGACAGGAGTGGCACCTGGTGTGGTCTTCTGCTGCTGTAGCCCATCTGCTTCAAGGTCCAATGTGCTGTGCGTTCAGAGATGGTATTCTTCATACCTTGGGTGTAACAAGTGGTAATTTGAGTTACTGTTGTCTTTCTATTATCTGGAACCAGTCTGCCCATTCTCCTCTGACCTCTGACATCAACAGGGCATTTTCCTCCACACAACTACCGCTCACTGGATATTTTGTCTTTTTCTCACCATTCTCTGTAAAGCCATGAGATGGTTGTGTGTGAAAATCCCAGTAGATCAGAAGTTTTTTAAATACTCAGACCAGTCTGCCTGGCACCAACAACCATGCCACGTTCAAAGTCACTTAAATCCCTTTTCTTCCCCATTCTGATGCTCAATTTGAACTTCAGCAAGTCTTCTTCATCACGTCTAGATGACTAAATGCATTGAGTTGCTGCCATGCGATTGGCTGATTAGCAATTTGTGTTACTAAAGCAATTGGACAGGTGTACCTAATAAAGTGGCCGGTGAGTGTACATACACATACTGTATATTATTGGTGCTGGTGGGTAGCTATAATGGAAAATTGTATACTTACCTGACGGTAATTTTCCTTTCCTGATGCAAAGCACGACAGCACAATACGTATGGGCTGGCTCCGCCCCCACGCCCAGTTCCAGGATCCGGTTACACTATAAGTCAAACACCTCCCACCAGGCCTCATTCTCGTTACTTATTATCACTGCGAAGCCTTTAGGGAGGGACCTATATGCTGTCGTGCTTTGCATCAGGAAAGGAAAATTACCGCCAGGTAAGTATACAATTTTCAGTTTTCCTGACACAAGCACGACAGCATATACGTATGGGACTTAGCAATCACCAAAAAGACAAGGGTGGGAAATGCTGAAGTGTTTAAATTAACATATGAATGGACTGCCATTAAAAGGAAAGGACTACGTTTCGTGCTGTCGTATATCCAGGGAGGGATTTCCGAAGCGTCACTATTATTCATTGCTCTTACTCCGGACCACCCTCCACAAACTGAATATCACATTGGCCTAGGACCTTGACCCGCACCCCCGCCTCGGTCGGGTATGCATAACACGACAGCACGAAACGTAGTCCTTTCCTTTTAA
>BLSH010378576.1:818566-834748 GCA_018402905.1 Glandirana rugosa | reverse complement strand
TGCATACTATCGATTTGTGCACCATGTGGTGCCTTACCAACTCCATGCCCTATGGCCGACAGGAAGTCCACTGAAAGTCCATCCATGGAGACCTGATGAGGAAGCAATCCTTAGAGACCAGCCGCCTTCCACCCCCCCCCCAATCCCTGGAACATGGGGAGGGGAGGCCTCCCCCATATAGGAAGATTTACTCCCTGTACAGTGGGGAGCGTCGCTAACAGGAGAGGCTTAACCTGCGCGGTTGGCCAGATGAATCCGGCAAGGTGAGGGGAAAAAGAAAAATTTCTGCCTTTCAGCATCAGTGTAACCAGCTGAGCAGTGAGGAAAAAAAGGAGAATGAGGCCTGGTGGGAGGTGTTTGACTTTATAGTGTAACCGGATGCTGGAACTGGGCGTGGGGGCGGAGCCAGCCCATACGTATATGCTGTCGTGCTTGTGTCAGGAAAGGTTTATTTTATTTTAGTTTTGCAGTGCAGGAAATACTCTCTGTAGTTGATTTACTGAAACTGGTGAGTGCAAAATCTGGCGCAGTTATGCATGGTAGCCAATCAGCTTCTAACTTCAGCTTGTTCAATTAACCGCTTCCGAACCGCTTTCCACACATTTACTGCGGCACGGCTGCGCAAAATGATGTACCTGTACGTCGCTTTGTGCAGTAGCCTCTGGGGGCGTGCGTGCTCCGATTGGACAGTGCGGAAGCCAATCAGCGGGTCCGGCGGCCACCTGCGATCATTCGCCACAAGGCAGATCGCCATTTTGACAGGGGAGAAAATAGAGATCTTGTGTTCCTGCTAAACAGAAACACAGATCCCGGTGTTCTCCCAGTCAGAGCAACCCCCACATAGTTAGAAAGCACCCCCTAGGGACACACTTAACCCTTTGATCACTCCTGCTGTTATTGCCTTCCCTGCCAGTGTCATCAGTACAGTGACAGTGCACATTTTTAGCACTGATCATTGTATTAGTCTCACTGGTCCCCAAAAAAGTGTCAGTTAATGTCCGGTTAGTCTGCTACAATGTCCCGCTAAAAATCGCTGATCGCCGCCCTCACTAGTGAAAAAAACAAACAAATAAAAATGCCATAAACCTATTCCATAGCTTGTACACGCTATAACTTCTGTGCAAATTAATCAATATACACTTATTGGGATTTTCTTACCAAAAATATGTAGCAGAATACATATTGGCCTAAATTGATGATGACATTTTATTTTTGGATATGTTTTATAGCAGAAAGTAAAAAATATTGTTTTTTCTTTCAAAATGACGGTTTTATTTTTTGCGCAAAACAAAAAAAGAGCGACAGAGGTGATCAAATACCACCAAAAGAAAGCTCTAGAACATTTCCAGACTTCCACCCAACACTCTCCTCCCAGATTGGGCTGACTGAGTATTTAACCACTTCAATACTATGCACTTAGAACACTTCACTACCAGACCAATTTTCAGTTTTCAGTGCTGTTGCGCTTTGAATGACAATTGCACGGTCGTGCGACGCTGTACCCAAACAAAGTTTTTATCATTTTGTTCCCACAAACAGAGCTTTCTTTTGGTGGTATTTGATCACCCCTGCGGTTTTTATTTTTTGCGCTACAAATAAAAAAAGACCGAAAATTTTGAAGAAAAAAAAAAAATCTCTATTTTTGTCACAAAACTTTGTAAATAAGTACATTTTCTCCATCACTGGTGGGCACTGATGAGGCTACACTGACAGGTAACTGATGTGGCAGTACTGATTGGCACTGATGAGGTGGCATTCATGAGGTGGCACTGATGATGAGGCACTTATATGCAGCGATGATGAGCACTGTTAGGCGGCACTGATAAGCAGCACTGATGGGTGCTGAGAGGTGGCACTGATATACAGCACTGATGGGCACTGATATGCAGCACTGACGGACACTTCTAAGGGGCACTGATGGGCACTAATAGACAGCACTGATTGGCACTCATAGGTGGCACTGGGCACTGATAGGTGGCACTGATAGGTGGGCACTGGTAGGTGGCAATGTTGGGCACTGATATGTGGCACTGGTATGCATTGATAGGGGCACTGGTGGGCACTGATAGGGGCACTGGTGGGCATATACATTGATAGGGGCTCATTCCCTGGTGGTCTAGGGTGGCATTTGAAGGTGGCACTGAGTGAAGGTGGCACTGAGCAGTATGTCACTTACCTCGTGGTCTAGGGGGGGTCTCCCTGGTGGTCCAGATCGGCTCCCTGGTGGTCCCTGGTCGGCTCCCTGGTGGTCCTGGGTGTGCACATCCCTGGTGGTCCCTGGGCAGGCTCCCTGGTGGTCTAGGGTGGCGATCCGAGGGAGGGCTGTGTTGATAAATCATCAGCACAAACCCTCCCTGTCAGGGATGCAGCCAATCGGCGCTCCCCTCATCAGGTCTGCAGACCTGAGTACAGGTCTGCAGACCGGCTTTCCTGTATTACACTGTGACCAGCCGTGATTGGTCACGGCTGGTCACATGGTAAAGTGCTTCAGATCGAAGCACTTTACCGAGATCGGCATTGCGGGGGGTCAGACTGACCTCCCACACTAACGATCGCCGCAATGCGCCCCCCCCCCCCGGGCGCGCAGCGGCTTGTTATCCTGAGGACGTCCTTTGACGTCCAGACAGGATAACTGAGCCACTTCCCGGCCGTCATTTTGCATACGGCGGTCGGGAAGTGGTTAAGGAGGCCTGCCCCCTGCCAATCCTGCTTGGGGATTGGTCAGGGCTCCTTAGAATACTCCAGATGGCTCCACCCACTTCCCAGCTCTTTGACCAGAAAACCTTCCCCAGGTTTCCAGAAAGAAGTGGGAGGTTCTGTTTACCTCCATCTGTTAAGTCCACCCAATCCTCCCTGAGCTTCTCCTCCCAGCCCAGATCAAAACATTCAGGCCTACAGGTTACAGTCAGGCCTGACTAAATTTATCTCTCTTAGCCAAAAACCCTGCTAGAAAACGCACCTATACTATGGGGGCGCTACACTATGATGGGGAAAAAAAACCTGGAAGCTGATTGGTTTCTATGTAGCGCTGCACTAGGTTTTGCACTCTCCGTTTTTAATAAATCAACCCCCTATATATAATGTATATAATATGGAAATATAATCAGATGCTGGGTCTACTTTAAGTGAACCTTGGTAAAGCCGGGGGTTCCCTTTAAACCTGAGCTATTTGGCACCCTTACCTAAATGTCAGGCTGCATGGTATAACCTCCACCCCAATCACTGTAAAGAGACATAACCGTCATTATTTGGGAAGGAATGAAGCGAGCCGTTGTTGTTTGTAGGAAGCATTTTCCAGCGTCCAGCCTGATAGTAAAAACAGCATTACTTGTTTATTGTCTTTAAATGTATTCAAGTCTTTTCTCCAGCGCCTGCATTCCCCGGGATAACAATACAATGATAACAACCCGGGTTTGAGTCATCACGCTCCGGAAAAAATGACACAATTGTTAACGGGCTATTTCAAATCAATGGCATCAGCCACTGCCACGTTAACCCTTCCCAGAGCTTCTGTTCTTCTCCAAAATAATAACTCCGCTCCAAGAGACCAAATGCTTTTATGATGGCAGAGCTTCCCAAATATAACCTACAGACGATTTCCTCTTGGTTCCTGAAGTGGGCCATGCATATAAGGGCAGCATAGTGGCTATCCCTTGCAGCACTGGGGTTCTCAGGTCATACCTCAGCCAGGGCACTGTCTGCATGAAGTCTTCATGCTTTTCCTGTGCTTGCATGGGTTCCCTATGGTTTCCTCCCATACAGGGCCATCTTTAACCTCCCTGGCGGTATTCCCGAGTGTGGCTCGGGGTGGATTTTCAGTACCAAGAGCGGTAACCCCAAGCCACACTTGGGATTGCATTGCGGGATCCAGGCAGCATTACTCACCTTGTCCCCTGGATCCAGCGATGTCCCCCGCCGTGTCTGCGGGCTCTGTCCTCCGCCCGATGCCTCTGTGTGCCGGGCTCCGTTTCCTGCGAGCGTCGCGTCGCACGGGGACGGAGACTGGCGGGAAATTCAAAAAGTGAAACACACATAACACATACAATACACTGTAATCTTATAGATTACATTACTGTATGAAATCATTTCACATCCCCTTTGTCCCTAGTGGTTTGCCCAGAGCCCTGCATGCACTTTTATATTATAAATTTCATTCTTTCTGCCTGGAAACATGAGAATGTCCATAGCAACCAAAAAGCGTCCCTTTGCGTCAAAAGCGGTTTTTGATCAGCTAGAAAACAGCGATAGTAAATAAGAATCATTTGCAGAATTGAGTGATACTGATTTTTGGGGAAATTTATCATCAGACACTGAAAGTGACGACAGCGACAATTCTGCACCTGAGCAAATTTCTGTGTTTTTGGTTTGATTACATTATTGAATACATTTTATTACTATTATATTATTATTTTTGATAATTATTTTTTGTTATTTATTATATTATAATTTATGATTTCATTTTTCAAATTTTTTCATACCCGGGATGTCTACTAGACTCTGGTTTGGGCAGATTTAAGTGAGTTATTCCTTAGAATTACAGGCCTACAATATAAAACGCCAAATTTTCATGCAAAATAATCGTACCGCTTTCAGCACCAAAAATCTGAAATAATCATGACCTGGGTATACCTGATGCTTACTCTACCTTAACCCTTGACGTTAATAACAACACCACACACTGCTTTGGAGAAAATGGCCGTTAGGCCGTTTATTTAAAACCAAACACTTGAAAACATTTTAACATAACCTTTCTATTAGGCGGGTGATGATCCCAGGAGGCCCCATACCATTTTTATGAATTTTCTCTATCTTCACATACCCAGCCGCAATACGCCGGCTCAGGTGACACCGTCTTCCAGTTAACCTGTGTAACTGGGACCAAACCATTGAGGACTCCATACCTCCGATGGATCCTTCCCAACCACACCAACTTGTTCGTCCTCCTGAGACCACGCCCCAGACACTTTAATCACACACCATAGGGAGGGAGGGTGGGGATTCACAGGTTGTTCCCGCTCTGACCCCTTGTGGACCGCGCCCTGGACCTATATATCTGTCCCGCCCACTGCTGCTACCTACCCACCCCCTGTAACTTCCCTTAACCCCGTGTCGCCCATGGCACCCTGTCATGTGGCCCCTGCGCAATATTTTTTTTTTTTTTTTTGCTGCGGGCCCTTCTTTCCGCCAGGGAGGTTAATATTGATTGGACCCTGGGCATCCATGTTGGCAATTCCCAACATGGATCTCTGCACACAATAATGAATAAATGAACAGTTTCTATAAGGAAAGTGGTGATAACACACTGGTGAAAACACTACCCACGAGAGCTCATTTGAGGCCACTTAGCCGAAAATCCATAACCTTGGGAGACCCAACTTATGAGGAGACCTAACTGGAATTAATGGGCATTGTAACATCTGGTGAGTGGTTAATACATGCGGTGGAACTATTCACTCTTGGTGATATTCTTTAACTATGCACCGATGGACGTCTCTCTCTTGCCTTTACTATGTGTGGATTTTTGGCATACTGGACTATTATTGTTTTATTTTTCTGGATCCGTATTGGGGGACCTATCGAAAAGGGAGGCACCTGATGACCCAACCACTACATTTGACGTCTAAAACGCTTCTCTTAGTTGAGACAACCTGGGGATCTGGTGAGCTGCCATCTGGAAGAACCTCTGTGACAGGCCCTAGATCAGTGCTTCTCAACTCCGGTCCTCGGGACCCACTAACAGGCCAGGTTTGCAGGATAACTGAAATGCATCACAGGTGATATCATTTGCTGCTCAGTGATTGCAGTATTCCAGTCTGCATCTCCCCAAGGTAATACTTAAAATCTGGCCTGTTGGTGGGTCCTGAGGACCGGAGTTGAGAACCACTGCCCTATATGAATCATCAGGATCTTCTGTTGTTCACTGGATTCACTTCTTAATTATTTAGCAGTATATTTTTGGACTATTTGGAGTCTCATACATTCTTTTCGTTTTTGCAGTTTTGCAGAATAGATTTGGTCACCACACACAAGTGCAGCATCAATTAACTATATTTTGGACTATTGAGACTATGGGGTTGATTTACTAACCCTGGAAAGTGCAAAATCTGCAGCAGCTGCACATGGTAGCCAATCAGCTTCTAACTTCAGCTTGTTCAATCAAGCTTTGACAGCAAATCATGGAAGCTGATTGGTTTCTTTGCAGAGCTGCACCAGATTTTGCACTTTTCAGCTTTAGTAAATCAACCCCTATGTTTTTCTCTTTTTTTGCTGTGCTGCTCATGTTTTTTATTTTCTTACCTTTAGCGCTGATCACTCATCCTTTTTTTTAAACAATTTCTTGGGCCAGATACTCATCAAAACAGAAAAAACAGCCGGCTACTCCACAATCCTCCGATAATTTGAATTTATTCATACACCATACCAGTGAGTACAAAAAGAAGAAAGCAAACGCGTTTCGGCTTGCAAGCCATGTTCACTGCAGTTTGTTACCTGTATAGAAGACACCTGGGAGCCAGAAATCTTGCTGATTGATAGGGGATCAAATACTTATATCAGTCATTAAAATGCAAATCAATTTATAACTTTTTTTTTAAATGCGTTTTTCTGGATATTTTTGTTGTTATTCTGTTTTTCACTGGTAAAATAAACCGACCAATAAAATTATTGACTGATCATTTCTTTGTCAGTGGGCAAACGTACAAAATCAGCAGGGGATCAAATACTTTTTTCTCTCACTGTATATACAGTATATATATATATATATATATGTATTATACAGTAGGTGTTCTACTGAATTTACTATAATTAATTGATTCACCCTAATTAATTATTTATTAATATTTATATATATATCTTTTTTCTTTTTTTATATATATATATATATATATATATATATGTATATATATATATATATATATATATATATATATATATATATATTTTTTTTTTTTTTTTCTTAGCATCAATTAATTAATAATGACTTACAATAATTCTTCAATCTCAAGGCCAATGGAACAGATAGGGGGGAATCCGTAGAGTACCTTTTCCCTCCAGGAGGTCCTTTTTCCACCACTATGCTTTCTAAATATATTTGTACAGATGAAAGGCGTATAGGGAAAAAAAATATATATATATATATTATTAGGTTGTTTCCTGTGCTGGACGCATGTCTTTCATTAATTGGCCAGTGCCACTGAAGCTGCTAAGTATTGCATGATTTTCCTGTTATACTTAGCTCCATCTAGTGGCCAAATGCAGTATTTTACATTTAAAATCAATGATTTACATTTGAACAGCACAGGAAATGGCCTAAGAACTCTAGGTTTTTTTCCCTATTCAAACAGAACATGCACTTTCACTGGGAAAAGGGTTTATAAACACGCCCAGTGGTGGAAAGGGAATACCTTTCTTGATGTTTCGTAAACTTTACATCTTCAGGAGACAGAGGGAGATTTATATGGTGACATCACTCTGAACAGCCAAATATTAAGACAGACACCATCCTAGCGGCCACAGTGACAACGTAAAGATCTGAAACAACTTCTACAGACGTAATTTTTTTATTTATATTTACAGGATATATATATATATATATATATTTCTAATAATAATATATATAGTATAGTATATCACATCAGGAAAACAAACAGACATTTCTATACTTTTTTTGTGAAGCTTTACCCAGTTCTACATAATCCGATGGAGTCATCCAAAGAATTAGAAGATCAGCGTTCGAATAAAGAATGTAAAGTTTTGAAATTCCGTAGCTTTGGCAAACTTCCGCTGTCATTCGGCTTATATAAGCGAAAATTATCAAGCCGCTCATGCAAACATCTGAATATTTATACATATTTAAATTAACCTACTATTGTCTCAAAGAAAAAAAAAAAGCTACGTGTTCTGACACCTAAAAAAGGAAACAAAGTTGTCCTTGAATTTCATAACCTTTATTTTAAACATGACAGCGTGGAAGGTTTATATTCACAGGGGTGTTTGTGTTCCACATTCAAATGAAGGAGTTTTATTTAAGCTTTAGGAAGATGTAAGGATTTTATTTTGGATACATGCTGTTTATTACTTTCTTTAATTTTAATTTGTCTAGAAATGCTAATTTTTTTTTACAATATTTAAAATTACCCGCTGATTTCAACCTATCCATAGCCACCTGTCATATAGGAAGAGCAAATAACTGAACTCTAGGATCAGTCTATATTGTCTAAATACAAGGGTCATGTATATTCTTGTTTGAATCTCTGTGTGCTTTGTGTATTTCTCACAGATCTGTGCAGTAATCCAGTGTGAGACTTCCTGCAATAAAGACCGCTCTCTGCTGATCTTTCTCTTTGTGCAGGGTGACTGGTCTTGTCTCCGCCCCCTCCTGTAGTTTTCTGCAGGCAGCCTGTAGTGGGTGGAGCTGCTGGGTCCCTCCCACAACTCTGGTCTCTCTCCTTGTGCAGGGTGACTGGTCTTGTCTCCGCCCCTCCTGTAGTTTTCTGCAGGCAGCCTGTAGTGGGTGAAGCTGCTGGGTCCCTCCCACAACTCTGGTCTCTCTCCTTGTGTAGGATGACTGGTCTTGTCTCTGCCCCCTCCTGTAGTTTTCTGCAGGCAGCCTGTAGTGGGTGGAGCTGCTGGGTCCCTCCCACAACTCTGGTCTCTCTCCTTGTGTAGGGTGACTGGTCTTGTCTCCGCCACCTCCTGTAGTTTTCTGCAGGCAGCTTGTAGTGGGTGGAGCTACTGGGTCCCTCCCACAATTCTGCTCTCTCTCTTTGTGCAGGGTGACTGGTCTTGTCTCCGCCCCCTCCTGTAGTTTTCTGCAGGCAGCCTTTAGTGGGTGGAGCTGCTGGGTCCCTCCCACAACTCTGCTCTCTCTCTTTGTGCAGGGTGACTGGTCTTGTCTCCGCCGCCTCCTGTAGTTTTCTGCAGGCAGCCTGTAGTGGGTGGAGCTCCTGGTTCCCTGCCACAACTCTGGTTTCTCTCCTTGTGTAGGGTGACTGGTCTTGTCTCCGCCCCCTCCTGTAGTTTTCTGCGGGCCACCTGTAGTGGGTGGACCTTTCCATTGCTCACAGTTAACTCTGATGACTAACTGATGACCTTGATAGAGGTGGACCTAGGTTTCGGCTTAATTGGTTGGCTTGGCATGTTTGGTATCTATCAACTCGACGTATATTGGACTGTGTGCACTAAAACTACCTTTATATACATGGCCCCACACTCCACATGCTGTGGACACATGGATTATGCTGAAAATCATGTTGCACATTGATGGACATCAAAGGTCACACACTTTGGCTCCCATGTTATGCCTGCCCTCCATCTGTTCACCGGAGGGTCTTTGCAGGTTCCTTCACTTCAGCTCCAGGGATAGACACACCTTGCCTCCACCTGTTGGTTTATTGGCTTTTGAGATGTTGGCTCAGTCCATATATACACTGCATTTACATCTACTCCTGAAGAAGTGAGCAGCGACTTGTGAAACGCATCGAGTTATATGATGCCTGTGTATTACTGTACATCAACACTTCTAAATATATATGTATGTGGCCGCTTGGTTGTTTTTTATCACTGCCAAGTGGTTTGGCACCTTTGTTCATGCATCTCATATACGATGAATGTTATACAATTTTTATAAACTTATAAACCATGTTTACTTTGTATACTCTCATTGACCTTTTTGTGCTCCCCTCATTTAAAGTCCCATGAACGTAAATCTTCTTTGTTGCATAAAATTACCTTTAGTGTATTTTTTTACTGAACTATCACCATCTTATTCTTCAGCGTCTCTGCTTTCACAAAATATATCATGTTCGGTGGTTTGAACCAATTTTCAGTTTCATGGCCACTCACAATTTTAAGGCTTTGCATGTTGAATATCTATGGACTTGACGCTACCTCATCTTTTATATATTTTACCAAAAAACGTGTCGTTTATTGCACTGTGTGCACTATCATTAAAATTAATGTATTTTTATTTAATTTGAATTATTATTTTATTTTACTGAACTACCACCATCTTATTCTTCGGGGTTTCTGCTTTCGGAGAATACATCATTACAACAAAACATGTTTGGGGGTTTTAGCTAATCTTCAATCTTAAAATGTACATTTTAACATGTGTGCAAAAAACACAATGCAGTTCTGGTGTCGGAAGGGATTCTAGATCCTTCCTGGCCACATACTGACATTCGATAGAAGTGGACCTAGGTGTCGGGTTGGATTGGCATGTTGGGTATCTATCGACTTAATGCAACCTCATCTTTTATATTTTAAACCAAAATGGGTAGTATATTGCAATGTGTGCACTAATATTAACTTTAGTGTATCTTTTACTAAACTACCACCATCTTATTTTTCAGGGTCTCTGCTTTTGGAAAATATATTATGTTGAGGGGTTTAGCTAATCTTCGGGTCTAAAATGTACATTTTAACATGTGTGCAAAAAATACAAAAACAGTTCTGGCGGAGGCAGGGAATAATTATTCTATTACATTGCTCCTTGCCCAAAATTGGCATTTAATATTGATGGATCTAGGTGTCACCTTATTGGGTTAGCTTGGCATGTTGGGTATGTATCGTCTCGACGCAACCTAATTTTTTATACCTTACAAAAAAAAATGGGTGGAAGATATTGCACTGTGTCAACTAAAATTAACTTTAGTATATTTTTTTACTGAATTATCACCCTCTTATTGTTCAGGGTCTCTGCTTTCAGAAAATGCATGATGCTCGGGGATTTTAGCTAATCTTCAAGCCCAATATATACATTGTAACATATGTGGAAAATGCACAAAAAACTGTTCTGGCAGTGAAAGGGATTTATTATTCTATTAGATCACTCCTTGCCCCTAATTGGCATTTGTTAGAGGTGGACCTACTGTAGGTATCAGCTCAATGGGTTGGCCTGGCATGTTGGGTATCTATTGACTTGACGCAACCTCATCTTTTATATTTTCCAAAAAAAAAACGGTAGAATATTGCATCTTGTGCACTAAAATTGACTTTAGTATATATTTTTTCTGAACTACCACCATCTTATGGTTTAGGGTCTCTGCATTTAGAAAATATATCATGTTCAGGGGTTTCAACTGATATTCAGGTTCAAAGGCATGCACAGTTTTAGGCTTGGCATAGTGGGTATCTATTGACTCAACGTAACTTCATCTTTTATATTTTATGGACTATATGGACCACTTATGTATTTGTACATGTTGATCATACCCCCCCTTAATCTCCTCTTCTCAAGAGCGAATAAATTCAGTTCCTCTAATCTTTCCTCATACCTGAGCTCCACCATGCCTCTTATTCGTTTGATTGTCCTTCTCTGCACTTTATCCAGTTCCCCGTTGGGACATGTTGGGTATCTATTGACTCAATGCAACCTCATCTTTTATATTTTACAAAAAAAGTAGCATATTGCACTGTGTGCACTAAATTTTACTTAAGTGTATATTTTACTGAATTACCTATCTGATTCCTTTTCTCCAAGACCTCCCCAGTTTATGGGGGTGGAAAACATCAACAATCAACAGGACTTTAAATATGCTTCAACAGGAATTACACACTATTGGCATAACACACACAAACGAAAACACAAATACACAAAAAGCTCCCAAATAGTAAATTTATGCCAGACATTTTTCAAACTGTAGATGTTCATGCAATCACCACCATCAATTGTATTAACTCAACTCTTGATATAGACGCAACCTCATCTTTTATAAAAAACAGATAGTATATTGCATTTTATGCACTAACATTAACTTTAGTATATATTTTTTCTGAACTACCACCATCTTATGCTTTAGGGTCTCTGCTTTCAGAAAATATATCATGTTCAGGGGTTTCAACTAATAATTATTTCCAAAGGCATGCACAGTTTTAAGACTTGGCATATGGGGTATCTATTGACTCAACGGAACCTCATCTCCTATATTTTAGTAGTATATTGCGCTAAAATTAACTTTACTGTATTTTTAACTGAACTACCACCATCTAATTCTTGAGTTTCTCTGCCCTAACACAAATACATCACATTTGGGGGTTTTTGCTAATCTTTGGGCCTAAAATGTACATTTTAACATACAGTATGTGCAAAATCTGCAAAAACGGTGATGGCGGAGGATGGGATTAATTATTCTATTAGATCGCTCCTTGCCCCAAATTGCCATCCAATAGTGGTGGACCTAGGTGTCAGCTTACGGGTCAGCTTGGAATTTTGTTTATCTATTGACTCAATGCAACCTCATCTTTTATATTTTCTAAAAAAAAAAAAACCCTGTTCTCAAGTACCCCCAACAGGCCATGTTTGCAGGTTTTCCTTTACCTTGCACAGGTGCTTTAAATCAGAGTCAATGGCTTGGTATTTTGGACAGCTATTTTGTCTAAGAGAAATTCCCAAAACATGGCCTGTTGGGGGTACTTGAGGACAGGGTTGAGAACCACTGCTTTAGGGTCACTGCTTTTAGAAAATACTGTATATCATGTTCGGGGGTTTCAACTAATTTTCAGTTTCAAAGGCGTGCACAGTTTTAAGGCTTGGCATGTTGAGTATCTACTATCTCGGCGTAACCTCATCTTTTATAATTTACAAAAAAAAATGGTAGTTTACAGTATTTTATTATGTGTACTGTGTCAGCTTAATGGGTTTGCTCGGCATGTTGAGCATCTATTGACTCGACGCAACCTCATCTTTTATATTTTAGTAGTATATTGCACTGTGTACACTAAAATTAACTTTAGTTTAGTTTTAACTGAGCTACCACCATCTAATTCTTCAGGGTCTCTGCTTTCAGAAAATACATCATGCTTGGGGGGTTTAGTTAATCTTCAGACCTAAAATGTACATTTGTGCAAATGTCGCAAAAATGGTTCTGGCAGTGGAAGGGTTAAATCATTCTGTTAGCTCTTTCCTTGCCTCAGACTGGAATTCCATAGCGGTGGACTTAGGTGTTGGCTGATCAATGCCCATATCTCCTATACCATGTGACACGACTCATAAAAAATAAAGAATTCCTTTTAAAGCTGTATTAATCATCTGAGCCTAGCCTGGACGTGACCAAACATTCATACTTTGCTATGTTAAAAAAGGTCCTTTAGGCCCTTGTGAGGTTCTTTTCAGTTGTAAATTGAATTCCTCATAAGGGTATCGGAATAGTCTCACTAATAGCCCGACACAATGAAACTGCACAAATTCCTTTCTCTTTCAGCTCAGTGTGTTCCCGCAGCTGAAACATCTATCATTTCAGACCAAGCTTCTATTAAAAGTCTCTTTTCAGCTCTTTCCATTTGTTTATCGGCCCTCATCTGTTTGAAATGATTAATTTTATTTAAATAGACATATACTGTCTCACCCCATGAAAGTGGACCGAGATTAGCCCAAAATCTAGCTCACTGCATTTTTAATAACGACTCATTAGTCTGCCTTTTACTAGGTCATTTTCTCATAATGGGGGTGAAAAGATGCTGGCCTTTAAGTTTGGATTATAACTTTTACCATTTTTTTCTCGAGAGCTGTGTCTTTTTTTTATTATTATTTCTTTTTAAATGAAAAGTTTTAAACTTGGTCTGAAGTAGAACTATGGTTAAAAAACCATGTGATATATTCTGTAGGCAGGTGCAGTTAGGTACTTTTTCACTAGGTGGCTCTGTACCAGAATAGTGTCTAGTAGGCAGGTGCAATCAGATACTTTGCCACTAGGTGACTCAGTACCGAATTGGTGTCTGGTAGGCAGATGCAATTAGCTACTTTGCCACTAGATGTCTCTGTATAAGAATAGCTTCTGGTAGGCAGGTGCAGTAAGCTACTTTGACACTAGGTGGCTCTGTACCAGAATAGGTGTCTGGTAGGCAGGTGCAGCAAGCTATTTTGCCACTAGGTGGCTCCATATTGGAATAATTCCAGGTAGGCATGTGCAGTTAGCTACTTTGTCACTAGGTGGTTCTGTACCAGAATAGGTTTCTGGTAGGCAGGTGCAGTTATCTACTTTGCCACTAGGTGGCTCTGTATTGGAATAGTGCCTGGTAGGCAGGCGCAGTTAGCTACTTTGTCACTAGGTGGCTCTGTAGCAGAATAGGTGTCTGGTAAGCAGGTGCAGTTATCTACTTTGCCACTAGGTGGGTCTATACCAGAATAGTGCCTGGTAGGCAGGTGCAGTTAGCTACTTTGTCACTAGGTTGCTCTGTACCAGAATAGTGCCTGGTAGGGAGGTGCAGTTAGCTACTTTGTTACTAGGTGGCTCTGTACCAGAATAGGTGTCTGGTAGGCAGGTGCAGCTAGCTATTTTGCCACTAGGTGGCTCTATATTGGAATAGTGCCTGGTAGGCATGTGCAGTTAGCTACTTTGTCACTAGGTGGCTCTGTACCGGAATAGGTTTCTGGTAGGCAGGTGCAGTTATCTACTTTGCCACTAGGTGGCTCTGTATTGGAATAGTGCCTGGTAGGCAGGCGCAGTTAGCTACTTTGTCACTAGGTGGCTCTGTAGCAGAATAGGTGTCTGGTAAGCAGGTGCAGTTATCTACTTTGCCACTAGGTGGGTCTATACCAGAATAGTGCCTGGTAGGCAGGTGCAGTTAGCTACTTTGTCACTAAGTGGCTCTGTACCAGAATAGTGCCTGATAGGGAGGTGCAGTTAGCTACTTTGTTACTAGGTGGCTCTGTACCAGAATAGGTGTCTGGTAGGCAGATGCAGTTAGTTACTTTGTCACTAGGTGGCTCTGTACCAGAATTGGTGTCTGGTTACAGTAAGGTCATCAGGTGCTAGGCCCCTTTTAGGTAGAGCCCTTCATCAGTGATGTCTTAGGTGAGTCAGTGCCTTTTTATAAGTCAGCTTGGGAGGAGCCCTAGCAGCACTAGCATGGGAGCCAAACACCTCACTCCTATGAGGATGTAGCCAGTACATGTAAGCCCTGGACAGGGCAGGAGTCCGGGTGGAGTGGACCTGCATGCAGGAGGGGCCAGCTGTAGTCTTTCTGTCCCTAATGGAGGCGGGGGTTAGGGCGGGTTGCCAAAGGCCTTTTAGGCCATTCTGGAGATCCCTGTGTAAGGCAGCTTCCTTGGAGGGTTCCTGGGAGTGGTGCACCCAGCTAAGAGGTGTCTACAGAGAGAACAGTCCTGCGAGTACTAATGACCCTGGGCAGAAGATAGACTGAAAGGAAGATAGCTGCTGAGGTGCTGCACATGCTTTCACTTGTGACTACTGCGGATGGTCCACTCAACGTTATTAACTGCATAATGTCAAGTGAATTTGGAATGTACAGTATGTCCTTGCAATGTGACTGTAATGCTGTTTCCTGAATACCACCAGTAAAGTGCAGTAAACCTATTTCTTGTGTGGACATTGCTACCTTGGGGATACACAGGTCTATGGCCAGGAATGTCATGTGGGGGCCTATGGCAAGGAGCAGGGTACAAGATGGTGGGGGGTTCGGCCTCAGCAGGAGGGACAGTGTTCTAGCAGGGCTGGAGTGGGGATAGGGACTTTTGTTGCCAAATTCAGCCAACTACGAAGCCCCTCTTACAAGTCTGAGACTATTAGTGATGAGCTAAGGTTTAAACCCGAAACCCACAAGAAGCTGTCACATGATTGCAGACCACTGGAACAATCAGCTGCAGCCAGGACTTTCAATACCCTAGTCAGGCATGTTGGCTGATGTTACTATCCAAAAGCATCACAGCACCAGTGGCGTCTGGTGCTCCATCCGTCGTGGCGGGGGGATGGCAAACAAACCTGAGACATCTACCCCCCCCCCAGTCACTCCAGCCCGCTACCCCACACCAACCCTCCCCTCATGGCCAATGAGGTCTTATGACTCCCGGCCAATCAGGAAGCGGGTCCTGGGACCCGATTGGCCGGGAGGAGAAACAGGAAGACATTAGCGAATGTTAATTCGCTAATGTCACACAACTGGGTGGGCTCAGGGCACAGTGTTCTGCGCCCCGAGCCCACCCTTTTTTTAATCCAATTAGAGCCTCCCCTTGTGGAATGGCCACCACTGCACAGCACCCTTGCATGCTTTTTTACAGAGGTGCCCCCTGCTGTGGGCCTTTTTCATAAGAACTTTACTAACTCCCGATGAGTAGAGTGTAGGTCCTTGGACTTGCCATAAAAGTGGCCTTTTGGTCAGGTTCTCCCTCTCCCATTGGGTCTCATTAGTTAGGCTTTGCCCCAAGAGTCGTGGGGGGGGGGG
>BLSH010378576.1:801047-811794 GCA_018402905.1 Glandirana rugosa | reverse complement strand
GGGGGCTACCCTTTATCTCCAGATCCTTTGCTTACATGGGCAGGGATTCCCAGCCATGTATGTGAATGGGGCCAGAGGATTGGACCAAACCATAAGATCATCTCTACTCAAGAGCCCTCACCCCCGATGCAAGCAGTGGGCTGGCTTTTGGGAGGAGTTATGCAAATATCAAAATGCCTTACTGGAAGGATGTCAGTCTAGAGGAGTGGGCATTAGTAGGCAGGCTTTATTTGCATGCAACCCACCTTAAAGGATGTCCACATGTGATGCTGAGCCAATGCCAAGCTAGGAACATTAAGGTTGGAGATGAAAGGACTAAATGTTGTTGGACAATCTCCAGCCAGGAAATGAGGTGGGCCCTGACTTCTAATGCACACTGTGAGATGCCCACAGTGTACAGTGAAATCTGAGTGAGCTATTTCAGTATCCACGTGATCCATTGATTCCGAAATTCATGCAGCTAAAGTAATAAGCAAATCTACTGTATATGTATTTTTTTGTGCAGGTTGAGTTTAGCCTGGCTCCTACTAATTCACTTAACCTACATATGGATAAATTAATGTGTTGCACATCCTCACTGACCAATATGGAGGTTCTTGAGGTGGAAAAAAATGGCAATAAGTGACTTTTACAGGAAAAGACAAGATTTGTATCTGACTTCTACTGCTTGCGCCTTTGGATCTTATGATTTTGGCATTGTGAAGGCAATTTCTTTTTTTTTTATTAACCTTATTAATAGTATTCTTTTATTTTATATAAGGCAGCTGTGGCTTTAGGTCTAGCAGCCCTCTCATTTTATTATCTCCCCATTCGCTTAGTTTAATTTCCATCACACAAAGACCTTTTTGCAGTGGTATGGCCGCGGACAGATGGTTTATTTTTATCACGCCGTAAAGCTCCGCTATAAAATGATGAATTGGTTTATTTGTCCAGATATAGAATTATCAGTAACCCCCCCCCCATGCTAAATACAGGAGATACAGTATGTTGGCTTAAACCAACAAATGAAGGCACACAACATTCTCATCATTTGTGTTGGAGAGAAGACCGGGGGCTGGGAGGAGAGTGGCCTTTTTTAAAAGGGTCATTCCACCCAAAACTGATGTTTCAGGCTTTGGGTGATGCATAAGGTGGTGTCCCTCAGGGGTTTAAGAAGTTTGATTTTAGCCATTTAATTCCTGCAGCTGGGTTTTTTTTTTTATAATGATTTTTATTTAATGCAAAATGCAACAGTATAAGTTAAAGTTGGGGGGCCGGTCATCACATCCGATGTTCCCCCCGTCACATCAGAGTCCTCTGTTCTCTCCTTTTCCTAAATTAAATGAGGGTCAGCCATCACATCCGAAGTTTCCCCTTTCATATCAGTCCTCAACCCCCCCCCCTTTCACATTAAAGTCTTGAGTCCCCACCTTTCACATCAGAGCTCTTATTCCTCCCGCCTTATTTATTTATTTCAGGTACTTATATAGTGCCGTCAATTTACGCAGCACTTTTACATATACATTGTACATTCACATCAGTCCCTACCCTCAAGGAGCTTACAATCTAAGATCCTTAACTCACATTCATACATATACTAGGGCCAATTTAGACAGGATCTAATTAACCTACCAGGCATGTCTTTGGAGTGTGGGAGGAAACCGGAGTACCCGGAGGAAACCCACGCAGGCACAGGGAGAACATGCAAACTCCAGGCAGGTAGTGTAGTGGTTGGGATTCGAACCAGCGACCCTTCACCTCAAAAGTCCTCTGTTCCCTTCCCCCTTTTACATCATAGTCCTCAGTCCCTCACTTTCACATCAGAATCCTCAGTCTTCCCTTTTCCTCAGTCAGATGTCCCTGACATCGAGGAATGCCAACCCTTACCAGGACAATATCAAACTATCTCTAAAGGCAGACACACTTAGAAGTCCCTGACATTGGGGGATACCAACCCTTTCCAGGACAATATCAGGCTTTCTCCAGAGTCGAAGGCGCTTAGATGTCCTTGATCTTGGGAAACACCAACCCTTACTAGCACAATATCAAGCTCCTTTGAAAGGCAGAGTCACTTAAATGTCCCTTACGTTGAGGAATACCAACCCCTACCAGGAGAATATCAAGCTATCTCTAGAGGCAGAGGCGCTTATATATCCCTGATGCTGAGGAATACCAACCGGTAATACAGACAAATGGCAACCACCCCAGCCTATAACTGGCATTTATAGCAAGGAGCATATGAAATGGCAACGGATGTCAAAAAACAAACACAAATTCCAAGCTCACATACTAGCCAGCCTGCAACAAATTGATTCTGTCTAATAGTTCACATTAAAAACAAGGGGTTTAGTTTGCACACATTGGCAAATACATGCATAAGCTGCAGAGGCCGCATCACGGCACCCCAGTGTACTATAATTTGTGTGTCTCCAAAGTAATACCCTTACCAGCACAATATCAAGCTTTCTCCATAGGCAGAGGTGGTTAGATGTTCCTGATGTTGGGGAATTCCAACACTTACAAGGACAATATCAAGCTATCTCTAGAGTTAGAGGCACTTAAAAGTCCCTGTTGTTGGGGAATACCAAACCTTACTGGGACAATATCAAGCTATCTCTGGATGCAGTCCTTGACTTTGGGAAATACCAACCCTTAGCAGCACAATATCAAGCTATCTCCACAGGCAGAGATACTTAGATGTCCCTGATGTTGGGCAATACCAACCCTTACCAAAACAATATCAAGCTATCTCTAGAGTCAGAGTTGCTTAGAAGTCCCTGGTGTTGGGGAATACCAATGCTTACTAAGACAATATCAAGCTATCTCTAGAGTCAGGGGCACGTACAATTCCCTGATGTTGGGGAATATCAACCCTTACTAGGACAATATCAAGCTATCTTTAGAGGCAGAGGCACTTAGATGTCTTTGACATTAGGAAGTACCAATCCTTGCCAGGACATTATCAAGCTATCTCCATAGGCAGAGGTGTTTAGATGTCCCTGACATTGGGAAATACGAACCCTTTCCAGTACAATATCAAGCTATTTTTCAAGGCAGAGGAACTTAGATGTCCTTGACTTTGGGAAGTACCAACCCTTACAGGACAATATCAAGCTATCTCTAGAAGCAGCTGCACTTAGAAGCCCATGACGTTGGGGAATATCAACCCTTACCAGGATAATATCAAGCTATCTCTAGAGGCAGAGGCATTTTTAAGTCCCTGATGTTGATTAATACCAACACTTACCAGCACAATATCAATCTGTCTCTAGAGGCAGAGGTGCTTAGATGTCCTGACATTGGGGAATTCCAACCCTTACCTTGATAATACCAAGCTATCTCTAGAGTTAGAGGCACTTAGAAGTCCCTGTTGTTGGGGAGAAGCAGAGGCAGTTAGATGTCCTTGGCGTTGGGAAGAACCAACCCTTACCAGCACAATATCAAGCTATCTCCATAGGCAGAGGTGCTTAGATGTCCCTGACGTTGGGCAATACCAACCCTCGCCAGGACAATATCAAGCTATCTCTAGAGTCAGAGGCACTTAAAACTCCCCGATGTTAGGGACTACCAATACTTACTAAAACAATATCAAGCTATCTCTAGAGTCAGAGGCACTTAGAACTCCCTGATGTTGGGGAATATCAACCCTTACTAGGACAATATCAAGCTAATCTTAGAGGCATAGGCATTTAGATGTCCTTGACATTGAGATGTACAAACCGTGGCCAGGACATTATCAAGCTATCTCCATAGGCAGAGGTGCTTAGATGTCCCTGATGTTGGGGAATATCAACCCTTACTAGGACAATATCAAGCTAATCTTGGAACCATAGGCATTTAGATGTCCTTGACATTGGGATGTACAAACTGTGGCCAGGACATTATCAAGCTATCTCCATAGGCAGAGGCACTTAGATGTCCCTGACATTTAAAATACCAACCCTTACCAGGACAATATAAGGCTATCTTTAGAGGCAGATGTGCTTCGATGTTCCTGACCTTGGGGAATTCCAACCCTTAGCAGGATAATACCAAGCTATCTCTAGAGTTAGAGGCACTTAGAAGTCCCTGTTGTTGGGGAATACCAACCCTTACTAGGACAATATCAAGCTATCTCTAGAAGCAGAGGTACTTAGATGTCCTTGATGTTGGGAAGTACCAGCCCTTACCAGCACAATATTAAGCTATCTCCATAGGCAGAAGTGCTATGATGTCCGTGATGTTGGGCAATACCAACCCTTACCAGGACAATATCAAGCTATCTCTAGAGTCAGAGGCACTTAGAAGTCCCTGATGTTGGGGAATACCAACGCTTACTAAAACAATATCATGCTATCTCCAGTCAGAGGCACTTAGAACTTCCTGATGTTGGGGAATATCAACCTTTACTAGGACAATATCAAGCTAATCTTAGAGGCAGAAGTACTTAGATGTCCTTGATGTTGGGAAGTACCAACCCTTGCCAGGACATTATCAAGCTATCTCCAAAGGCAGAGGTGCTTAGATGTCCCTGATGTTGGGCAATACCAACCCTTACCAGGCCAATATCAAGCTATCTCTAGAAGCAGAGACACTTAGAAGTCCCTGACGTTGGGAAATACCAACTCTTAGCAGGATAATGTATAGCTATCTCTAGAGGCAGAGGCATTTAGAAGTCCCTGATGTTGGGTAATACCAACACTTACCAGCAAAATATCAAGCTATCTCTAGAGGCAGAGGCACTTAGATGTCCCTGACATTGGGAATACCCACCCTTATCAGGACAATATCAAGCTATCTCTAGAGGCAGAGGCACTTAGATGTCCCTGACATTGGGAATACCCACCCTTACCAGGACAATATCAAGCTATCTCTAGAGGCAGAGTTGCTTAGTTGTTCCTGATGTTGGGGAATTCCAACCCTTACCAGGATAATACCAAGCTATCTCTAGAGTTATAGGCACTTAGAAGTCCCTGTAGTTGGAGAATACCAACCCTTACTAGGACAATATCAAACTATCTCTAGAAGCAGAGGCACTTAGAAGTACTGATGTTGTGGAATATCAACCTTTGCAAGGATAATATAAAGCTATCTTTAGAGGCAGAGGCATTTAGAAGTCCCTAATGTTGGGAAATACCAACACTTACCAGCACAATATCAAGCTATCTCTAGAGGCAGAGACGCTTAGATGGCCTTGATGTTGGGAAGTACCAACCCTTACCAGGACAATATCAAGCTATCTCTAGAGTCCGAGGTACTTAGAAATTCCTGAAGTTGGGGAATACCAACCCTTACTGGAACAATATCAAGCTCCCCTGAGAGGCAGAATCCCTTAAATGTCCCTAACATTGGGGAATACCAACCATTATCAGAACAGTTAGCAGCACAATATTAAGCTATCTCCTGAGCCAGAGGCACTAAGAAGTCCCGGACATTGGGGAATACCAACCCTTACCAGCACGGTATCAAGCTCGCTCGCGACATGGTCCAAATTAACTGAGCTTGCAAATGTCTCAAAGTCATGGTTTATATTTTCTTCTGGGAGATAGGATCTTGTTCATGGAGGCTGACAGGTAATAAATTACACTTCGTCCAGTACATCAACTGTCCCGCTATTGTCTGTGTGTGAATATAATATTCCAGCTACGGCGGTGGGAGGGCTTCATCCACCCAAGCCAGCAACAAACAATTATGATTGCAAATGCATAGTGACATCTAAATCTGCGTTTTTCTGGGCCAGAGTAATTGTGAAGTTTTAATACAGATGAGAGGCAGACACAGAGCCCCATGGTTAGTTAACGGGAGGAAATGATAGAGGATGGTGAATGTAATATTACCATATGTGGAAAAATTCTCTATGGAAATAGGCTGATGGTCATATCTGGTGTGTATCACAGACTGGGATATGTGTGCAGAAGCCTGGGCTGTATAAAGTCCTCTAATAAGCATGCTGACTATCAACTACCAGTCTGACCCAACAGAGTCTGGATTGGAGTAGAATGGTCTATGTGAGCCCACCCAGTAGCAGGTTTCTAATATCTGATGACCTTAAAAGCTTTGTTTCTGTGCCTCGCCCCTCCACTACACCATAAATGACAGCAAAGCTAAAGAACCGCATACAGGAATAAGAATTCAATGTTGATTCCTTCCTATCATCTCTCATGCCTTCCTTCTTTCCTCCCTTCCTTTCTTTCTTCCTTCCTTCTTTCCTTCCTTCCTCGCTCACTATTTTTCTTCCTTTAATTTCTTCTGTTTTCACTCCCTTCTTTTCCCTGTCTTCTCTTCTTCCTTCCTTCCCTCCTATCTTGTCTTCTGGCTTCCTTTTTCCTCCCTTCCCTTATTTCCTAACTTCTCTTCTTCAGACTTATGTTCTCTACCTTTTTCCTTCCTTCCTTCTTTCCTTCCTTTCTTTCCTAACTTCATTTTCCTTCCTTCTTTTCTTCCTTTTCCTTCCCTCATTTCTTCCAATACTATCTTTTACCTTCCTTTCTTATCTTCTTCCTTCCTTCCTTCTCTCCTGCTTTCCCTTTTTCCTCTCTTTTGTTTCCTAACTTACCTCCGTTCTGACCTATATTCTCTTCTTTTTATTTTTCTTCTACCCTCACTATTCTTCTTCCTTCTTTCTTTCATTCATTTTTTCTATATCTCCCTATCTTTCTTTACCTTTTTCCTGTTTTCTTAATTTCCTTTCTTCCTTTTTACCCACCCTTCCTTCCTTCCTCTCTATTTTTCTTCCTTTCATTCCTTCTGTTTTCACTCCTTTCTTTTCCCTGTCTTCTCTACTTCCTTCCTTCCTCCCTACCTTCCTTCCCTCTTATCTTTCCTTTTTTCCTCCCTTCCTTATTTCCTAACTTCTCTCCTTCAGACTTATGTTCTCTACCTTCTTCCTTCCTTCCTTTTCCCTATCTTCTCTCCTTCCTTCATTTCTTTCTATATTATCTTCTACCTTCCTTTCTTATGTCCTTCCTTCTTTCCTTCTCTCCTGCCTTCCTTTTTTCCTCTCTTCTTTTGTTTTCTAACTTTTCTCATTCTGACCTATATTCTCTACTTTTTATTTTTCTTCCTCCTTCACTATTTTTCTTCCTTCTTTCTATCATTCCTTCCTTTCTTTCTCCCCATCTTTCTTTCCCTTCCTGTTTTCTATATTTCCTTTCTTGCCTCCTTCCTTTACTTCTTTCTTTCTTCCTTCTTTTATCCCCTCCTTATTTCCTTTCACCCTACCCATCTACTCCTTATTCTTTCACTCCTTCCCATGTTCTCTTCTTCTTTCTTTCCTTCTTACAAATTTTCTCTTCTACCTTGTTTGTTATCTTCCTTCCCTTTTTCCTTCATCCCTAATTTTCTTTCTTTCTTTCTTTCTTTCTTTCTTTCTTTCTTTCTTTCTTTCTTTCTTTCTTTCTTTCTTTCTTTCTTTCTTTCTTTCTTTCTTTCTTTCTTTCTCCCTTAAACTGTCACCTAAGAAGATGTAAAACTTCCGAAAATAAAGAAAATGTCCCTTATTCTTTTTTTTTTTGGTCACTTCCTCACTCATTTTCATCCTGAGGATTTATTGCTTTTATCGTTTTATTCCCATCAGAGTCCAGATTTAAATTGTTTTTAGGACATTGTGTTTCTTTCACACACACACCTAATGCAGCCAAGCTATTTCGGGCAACAATTTAAATAAAAGACAATTTAGATGAAAAAAAGAGATTCAGCTGAATGACGACAAAAAAAAGGGCAGCGATTGGAGTGGGGGGTTGAAAACTGCTAAGTATTCATTTTCCATTGTGTTCCTTAATAAAAGAAAACTTCCCTGCGAGTGACGATGACACTAACACATGTAGCCCGGCTTTTAAAAATAGACGCCGATAACATCTTGTCAGATCCAAAGACTTTTTTTGATGACAGCGTTGCGGAGCCGTACAATGCCGACGTGTCTGAGCTATCGGCTGAAGGAGGTCCCTTTTTTGTTGATTCAGCCATTTTGGATAAAACTTAGCTATTTACCAATTTTATCATCAATCTCTTTGCAGTCAAAACAATAAGTCAGAATGAAGGGAACATTTTGCTTTTCCGCCGAGTCAAACTGTTTTTTTTTTAAATAAACTTGTCTAATTATCTTTGATTCTTTTGTCCGTAACTTTTAAAAAAAAAAAAACACTTTTTGTTTCGCAAATCAATACAATGGAAGTAAAACATGTGAAATTCAATAAATAAAAAAACTTTGGTGGGAACTTTTTTGGAACCAAACTTTTTTTTAATGCATATTCATTTTCAAGGAGCACTATAGTAATCAAAACTTCTACTTTCAAAATGTAATTTATTTTTTCTAAAAGCCTGGTCAACAAATTAAAGAATACCATTTAAAATGTATTCTGTAATAATAATATTAATAATAATATATATTATTAATATAATAATAATAATAATAATTTAATAGCTTTACCTTGTAATTTTATATATATATATATATATATATATATATATATATATATATATATACACCTTACATGTTTCACTCCTACATTAGAGCTATTGTCAGAGGTGAAAATAATAAAGTGATGATAAAAAAAAAACTTAAATCAAACTGAACCACCCAGTCACATGATGAAGAGAAAATGCCATATAAGGTTTAAGAGAGAGATAGTTCTTGATGGGCCATCAGCATAGGCATGTGCACAGGGTGTGCCGGGTGTGCCTAATCACCCTGTGCATCCTAATCACCCTGTGTGGTTCAGATTCCCACATCTCATTCAATAGAGCCATCCAATGGTAGCCGATAAATCTGCAGCAGCTGTGTGATGCTATCATTGTCACTATGGACCAAAATCTCTGAGGAATGTTTCCAACACCTTGTTGAATCTATGCCATGAAGAATGAAGGCAAAAGAGGGTCCAACCCGGTACTAGCAAGGTGTACCTAATAAAGTGGCTGGTGAGTGTATCTAAGTACAGTGGGCAAGTGTCCCCATACTTTAGGCCATACTTTAGCCCATATAGATAGGTATCAAGTTTCTATGTACTATGGATCATATAGGTAGGTGTGAAGGACCAGGGTGTCCTCCAACATTGGCCATATAGCTAGGTAAGATGGTCAAGTGTACCCATACCCATATCAAGTCTCTACATACTATGGACCATATAGGTAGGTGTGATGGTCAGGTGTGCACAAACATTTTAGCATATACAGTGTAGAACATGGAAAAATGTAAAAGTTGCAAAAATAATCTGTCAAATCTATGCCACGAAGAATGAAGGCAGTTCTAAAGCAAAAGGGGGTCCAACCCAGTATTAGCAAGGTGTACCCAATAAAGTGGCTGGTGAGTGTATATAGATTTATGTTACTTAGAGGTACTTAAAACAAGTAAAATATATTTATTTTTTTACCTCACCCCATAGGAATTTACATTTATAGTCATGAAACATACTTTTAGATTACTGAAATAAAGGTTATATATTATCTCGGTGGCCTTTGGTGCATTGGGATACGCACCCTCATCCAGTTTGAATGCATATCCCAAAAATAAGGGGATCATTCCTCATTTTAGGACAGTGGGTGGAGCCATGCAAATCTTAAACTTTATGGTTATAATATCTATAGGTAAGTAGCAAGTAGGCATCTGCAATCATGTTGCCCACTGTATATAGGCGACTCAGAGGGGGTTTGTGTTTCGCTTTAATGCTGCCCATGGAGTTATGTGGAGCTTCTGCTTGTTTAGCCTCTCCAGCTGTTGCTGGTGACTCATAGCTCTATCAATAAAATCTGGGAGATGTGCCTTGGACGAGGCATATTTAGGAATTAATCTTAATTCTCCTTTCCTGTGTTCCTTTTTTAAGTTATCTGTGTGTATGCATGCAGCTAGACAATTACACCTCCAGGATCTCTACACCGGCTCGCGGGAACACAGTGTTTTGTAGCGTTCGTGCATCGAGGTGTGTAGAATGTTAGATCTGAAGGTTCTTCTACTGGAGGAGCCACCCACAAGCTCTATAAATACCGAGTCAACAGCCAGTGGCCACTTTATCAGGTACATCTGCTTGTTAAAAAGAAAACAGTAAACCACGTGGCCCCAATTCAACACATAACACAGACGTGGTCAAGAGGTTCAATTGCTGTTCGAGCCACCGAAGAAAATTTCACTACAAATTAAAAATACTTTAAAAATGAAGCCCAACAGGAAGTAAAACGAAAAAAAAAAAATAGATTTTGCTGCAATACTTATAGGCAGGTGCAGTTAGTCATTTTGCCACTAGGTGGCGCTGTACCAAATTAGTGTCTGGTTATCAGGTGTTAGGCCCCTTTTAGGTAGAGTCCTCCTGTAGTGGTGTCAGGGGTCAGTTAGGGAGGGGCACACTCTCTCTAGGGCACATATGTCAAACACAAGGCCCGCGGGCCGAATGCGGCCCTCCAGGCCTTGTCATCTGGCCCTCGCATCCAGTTTTGCAGCTGGAATGTGGCAGAACTTCATTCTGCCGTCCCCGGATTGTGGACTATTGGTCTGTGATTAAACCATGTCGCGGTGGATCACCGTTTTACTGATTGACGTGGACGGATATTCATAACGTCGTTTTAGATAAAAAAAAAAAAGCAAAATGAAGGACAACCCGAAGTAAAAATTTCATAAAAATTAAACATCACTTTAAAAGAAGCCACCGAGCTTGTCGTTAACTTGGAGAACTGGTGCAGACACAATACACAACTTAACCCCGGTGCACCAAATGACAAAAGAAAAATTGTTCGTCTACATGGACTATTTCACCGGTGACCGACAACTGAGCCATAAATATCTCGAACACCCACCGAGGAG
>BLSH010378576.1:780116-801037 GCA_018402905.1 Glandirana rugosa | reverse complement strand
TCTCAAGGGCTGTCCTGGAAGACGACTGGGGAAAAACCGGAGTTAGACTTACCGGTAACTCTGTTTCCAGGAGTCTTCCAGGACAGCACGTTCCCACCCTTGTTGTATGCATAAATAAGTCGGTGTATGTTTTTTAAAAACTGTCTTTCAGCTCCGTCCTTCGGTTCTTGGATAAAACTGACCAGATGCCTGAGGGACCGCCTTTTAAAGAGCTGTGCAATGTGTTTCCTGTCAGGTGTGATGAGCTCCATCTCTCAAGGGCTGTCCTGGAAGACTCCTGGAAACAGAGTTACCGGTAAGTCTAACTCCGATTTTTCCTTGACAGGGTTGAACTGCGTCCTCTCGGGGGTTTTACGCCTAAAGTCACGACTCCGGCTTACCTAAAGGTTTCTTGGTCATTACCAGTATTTTCAGATCCAGATTCAGGCTCCTGTCAAGAATTGGATGTCTCTAGAGTCCTCAGGGCCTACTTAGAAGCGACTAAAAATTTCAGAGACTCTGAAAGACTGTTTATCATCCCATGGGGAAGAAACCGAGACAAGGTGGCCTCTAGCCAAACCTTAACCTCTTGCATTGGTAAAATTATTCAAAAAGCTTACAGGGTAAAGAAGATGGAACCACCTTCTCCACTGCATGCGCACTCAACTACGGCAGTTTCAGCTTCATAGGCAGTAAGGGCAAATGTATCCTTGGAAACAGTCTGCAGGGCCGCCACCTGGTCCCCTCAGCACACTTTTCTCAAGCATTACTGTATTGATCCAGGGGCTCTTACTCTGGTGGAGTTCGGAATAAATGTGGTGCATGCTGCTTTGGCAGGACCTAATTAAAATTCTTTGTTTGGCATTAATCCCTCCCATGTCTTCTAGTTATTTATCACAGGTATGCTGCCATGGAGGCACCGGGAAAACAGAAAATTGTATCATACTTACCGTAATTTTCCTTTCCCGGCGCCTATCCATGGCAGCATACTCCTCCACTCCTGGTATTTCTATATTACGGAGAATGCCGGGGAGGGACTACGTCTTTAATTTATGCTATGGGAGGAGTCGAGGCCATCACAGGTATGCTGCCATGGATAGGCATCGGGAAAGGAAAATTACGGTAAGTATGATACAATTTTCAGTTTTTTATATATCTTATTATATATTTTATATTTTCATTTTCTATTTCTTTAGTTTTCATTTTATTCTCTATTTTCATTTGTTGTTTCATTCCCCCAATATATAGCATTGGAAGGCCACACTATAGCAAAATGTCTATACACGGCCAATGAAGGGGCATTTCCACTATATCCATTTCCACTTAGTGCAGTCAAGCGGGAGGTGTTACAGGCCATGTTGCCTATTATTCAGGACCACCCACGTTTTTACACACACATTCAGGAGCCGTATTATCCCTCCCATTTCAGACTGTCTCCATCCGTTTGGATGTGAGCCAATGTGTCCTGTATCCCTGCCCACCTACGTCTGGGTTTCCTCCCTTGTGTGCGGTCCTACGTGGAGTACGTGGCGGCCGATCATGTCATTTGGATGTGCGACAAGATCAGAGCACGGTGCATGCGCGGGCATCCGGGCACGCTATTTTAGGGCTGCTTCGCTGCCCCCTCACACATACGGGGCCGGAGCAGCCACGTGTGCGGATGGGACGCCTTTTCTGACCAGGTATCTTATTACTATTTGCACCTCTAATTTAGGTTTTAAGGGATACAAACCTATTGGGATTGGGATATTTGGGCCCACCTTGGTTGATTGGCTTTGTGGCCAGAGGGCATACAAATAATCTTAGCCACACTGAATATACTCACCAAATATGATACTAGCATGGCCTATTCTTTATTATTTTTAGGCATCACTTACATGGGGGCACGTGGGGTCGATACCGCAACATTTGAAGCCTAACTGAGCCCCCACAGACCTATTGGACCAACGTATCCTTTATTGGGAGCGACCCAGCTTTACAAATCTCTTTGGGGGTTATCTGGGAGTGCAACAAACTCCTCCCTCCCCCCCCCCGGACAAAACAGGGAAAAAACGTGCCTCTCCCCTCGGGACTTTCAGTATCATTTTGCTCTCTACTTACCTTGTATGAATTTGGCTTATACACCCATAGGTGTCTTCCAGCACGCCACATGCCTCGGATCTAATTATTGGCCTTGAGGCGTGTGCTAGTGATATAATGCTCACACATATGTCAAACACAAGGCCTGCGGGCCGAATGTGGCCCTCCAGGCCTTGTCATGTGGCCCTCGCATCCAGTTTTGCAGCTGGAATGTGGCAGAACTTCATTCTGCCGCCTCCAAATTTCACCCTTCGCTTGCTCTCCTTGCAAGGTGAGGCAAAGCCTCCAAAAGAGGGAGGTACTAGAGCCAGGCAAGGGAGGAGAGAGATGCAAAGAAGTTTCGGGGAGGGGGTTGGTGTTTCACACTGTCCATAGCGCACCCCTGAACTTTGTATGTAACGCACTCCTAAACTCTGCACTCTGTACATAGCATCGACCTTGGTTCTGCACTCTGCACATAACGTACTCTTGAACCCAGCACTTTTTACGTATCGCACCCCAGATACAACCGGCCCTTTTAGGGCAACCATACTGCTAATACGGCCCTCAATGAAATGGAGTTTGACACCCCTGCTCTAGGGCAATGGTTCTCAATGTGTGTGGCACACTGGTGTGGAGACATCTGGCTCTGTTGAGAATACATTTCTGCCTGCAATTGCGGATGTTATTACCCGCCACGCCGCACATAGCGTCTCCAATGGCGTCAGACTCCACGATGCCTACCTGACCATCAGATCCAACTTTACACCATAGGACCTTTTCTTCTTGGATAGTCACTGTCCTCCCTCATTTGGGCTTTCATCCATTCCTTGTGGTGTCCTGGACCCCCTGTGGGGACGTTTGGCTGTGACGCTCTGGGCGTGATGGGCATACGTCCCTCTCCCTGCCACCTAGACAATATTTTTTGATTTTACCTATTTTTTGTCTTCCACAGTCTTATACCAATTGTGACACAGCTATATGACTTTGCTTTACGGACAAGATCCTTTCTCTAGTGATACAGTCCTCGTCATTGAAACACCTCTGAAGAAGGAATCCATCCGTAATGCATTAGCATTGCACTGCGTCGATTTAACTGAAAATTGCGCGGTCGTGCGACGTTGTGCCCAAACAAAATTGACGCCCTTTTTTTCCCACAAATAGAGCTTTCCTTTGGTGGTATTTGATCACCTCTGCGGTTTTTATTTTTTGCGCTATAAACAAAAAAAGAGCGACAACTTTGAAAAAAAAACAATTTTTTTTTTGCTATAATACATATCCAAAAAGTGAATATAAAAAACTAATTTATTCATCAGTTTTGGCCAATATATATATTTTCTACATATTTGTGGTAAAAAAAAATCACAATAGGCAAATATTGAATGGTTTGCGCAAAAGTTATCGCGTTTACAAACTATGGGATAGATTTAGGGACTGTTATTTATTTCTTTTTTCTTTGTTTTTACTGGTAATGGCGGCGAGCTCCAATTTTTAGCGGGAGTGCAACATTTCGGCGGAAAAATCTGGCCCCACAAGGCCCAGACTGGGATAAAATATAGGCCCGGGCATTTTAGACTGGGCAGCCCGATGGGGGGGGGGGCCGAGATGGGGGCGTGAGCGTTCGTGCGGGGGGGTGAAGGGGGGTGTTTGCCATTCATCCTGATGAAAGACGTCCCCATCCGGCAAAGAGACAGCCCCAAACCAACAAAGTGACAGTCTCTGTCCAGCAAAGAGACAGCCTCAGTCCAGCAAAGAGACACCCCCAGACCAGCAAAGAGACAGCCCCAGACCAGCAAAGAGACATCCCAAGACCAGCAAAGAGACAGCCCCAGACCAGCAAAGAGACAGCCTCAGTCCAGCAGAGAGACAACCTCAGACCAGTAAAGAGTCAGCCTCAGTCCAGCAAAGAGACAACCTCAGACCTGCAAAGAGACAGCCTCAGATCTGCAAACAGACAGCCTCAGTCCAGCAAAGAGACAACCTCAGACCAGCAAAGAGACAGCCTCAGTCCAGAAAAGAGACGACCTCAGACCTGCAAAGAGACAGCCTCAGACCTGCAAAGAGACATCCTCGGTCCAGCAAAGAGACAGCCGCATGAGGTCCAGCAAAGAGACAGCCTCTGTCCAGCAAAGAGACAGCCCCCACACCAGCAAAGAGACAGCCCCAGACCAGCAAAGAGACAGCCCCAGACCAGCAAATAGACAGCCCCAGACCTGCAAAGAGCCTCAGACCTGCAAAGAGAAAGCCTCAGACCAGCAAAGAGACAGCCTCAGTCCAGCAAAGAGACAGCCTCAGTCCAGCAAAGAGACAGCCCCAGTCCATCAAAGAGACAGCCTCAGTCCAGCAAAGAGACACCCTCATGGGGTCAAGCAAAGAGACAGTCTCAGTCCAGCAAAGAGACAGCCTCAGCCAAGAAAAGACACAGCCTCAGTGCAGCAAAGAGACAGCCCCCACACCAGCAAAGAGACAGCCCCAGACCAGAAAAGAGACAGCCTCAGACCTGCAAAGAGACAGCCTCGGTCCAGCAAAGAGACAGCATCAGTCCAGCAAAGAGACAGCCTCATGAGGTCCAGCAAAGAGACAGCCTCAGTCCAGCAAAGAGACAGCCTCAGACCAGCAAAGAGACAGCCCCAGACCTGCAAAGAGAAAGCCTCAGACCTGCAAAGAGAAAGCCTCAGACCTGCAAAGAGAAAGCCTCAGACCAGCAAAGAGACAGCCTCAGTCCAGCAAAGAGACAGCCCCAGTCCAGCAAAGAGACAGCCCCAGTCCAGCAAAGAGACAGCCTCAGACCAGCAAAGAGACAGCCTCAGTCCAGCAAAAAGACAGCCCCACACCAGGAAAGAGACAGCCCCAGTCCAGCAAAGAGACAGCCTCAGTCCAGCAAAGAGACACCCTCATGAGGTTAAGCAAAGAGACAGTCTCAGTCCAGCAGAGACAGCCTCAGCCCAGAAAAGAGACAGCCTCAGTGCAGCAAAGAGACAGCCCCACACCAGCAAAGAGACAGCCCCAGACCAGCAAAGAGACAGCCTCAGACCTGCAAAGAGACAGCCTCAGTCCAGCAAAGAGACAGCCTCAGTCCAGCAAAGAGACAGCCTCATGAGGTCCAGCAAAGAGACAGCCTCAGTCCAGCAAAGAGACAGGCTCAGTCCAGCCTTCCTTCCTCCCTGTGTAGCCGTCAGTGTCCCAGCCGGTGTTAGGAGAGAGGCCGGCGGCTGCCATTGTCCCAGGCCCAGCTATACATCCTCCAATGTGCCCGACCCGCAATGGCTGTCACCTGCAGGCGCTTCCTGTCACAAGAGCCTTCTCTCCCGTGCTCTTCTGGTGCCAGCCCTGCTTAAGGAATGGGCGTATAGCGTAAGGCGAGCGGCAGCCGCGGTCTGTGTTAACCCTGTCCAGACCGGCCGCCCGCTGCTTACCTCCCGCTGTACGGCCCAATCATCGAGTGGACCCTGCAGCCCAGGGGCCACGACCCACCGCGTAAACGCTATGGCCCCCTATGGCCAGTCCAGCCCTAGACCCCACTGAAATTTTTTGGGGGCCAGTGACATTATTACATTGATCAGTGCTATAACAATGCACTGATCAATGTATAAATGACACTGGCAGGGAAGGGGTTAACTCTAGGGGGCGATTAAGGGATTAACTGTGTTCCCTCAGAGTGTTCTAACTGTAGGGGGGATGGGCTAGCAGGGACATGGCAGAGATCGCTGTTCCCGATCACTGGGAACAGAAGATCTCTGCCATGTCATCTGTCAGAATGGGGATCCGTCTTGTTTACATAGGCAGATCCCTATTCTGCCTCTGAACAAGGCGATCATGGGTCGCCGGCGGACATCGAGTCCGCGGGACCCATGGGCACGCTCCCGCTGTACAGCTAGCCGATTCGCGCAGGAGAGCCGACCTTCCGCTGTATAACGACGGCGACTGGTCAGCAAGTGGTTAAAGGGATGAGGTGGCAACCCTATCTGAACCTCAGTTCTCAAGTTCCCCCAACAGGCCATGTTTTGGGGACTTCCCTTAGATAAAATAGCTCTTATCAATACCATGTCATTGATATTGATTTAAAGCAGCTGTGCGAAGTAAAGGAAAACCTGAAAACATTGGACTGTTGGGCGTACTTGAGGACTGAGGTTGAGAATTACTGCTCTAGGGGCATCGGAGCCAAACCCCCCTAGACCTATGAAGATGTAATCAGCACAAGTAGGGCTGGGTGGAGTGGACCTGTATATAGGAGGATCCAGCTGTAGTCATTCTGTCACTTATGGAGGTGGGGGCTAGGGCATATTGCAAACGGGCAGGCTGGAGATCCCTGTGTGGCTTCCCAGGAGAGATGTTCCTAGCAAGGAGGTGACTACAGAGAACACAGTCCTGTGAGTACTAATAACTCTGGGCAGAGAAGAGACTGAAAAGGTGATGGCTGCTAAAGTGCTGCACATGCTTTCACTTGTGACTACTGCGCACTGTTCACTAAATGTGATTGGCTGTGTAATGGCATGTGATTATGGAATGTATGTCCTTGTGATTGGACCATGATGCCATTTCCTGAACACCACCAGTAAAGTGCAGCACAACTACTTTTATGGGTGGATATTCCTTCCCTGGAGATGCAAAGGTCTATGGCCAGGAATGTCATGTGGAGGCCTATGGCAATGAGCAGAGCAGAATATGGCGGGGAATGGTGCCTGTGCCAAGCGATTGATCTCCTGTATTCGTACTTGAAAGTCAAACCCTCCCTCACCCAAAGGGGTGGCTGCTTCCTCTGTAGATCCGACCGGCATGGCGCTGGCGCCGCCCACTCAGTATTAAGTGGAGTCTGGAATCTGTATATGCGGAGTGATATGTTGGAGGAAGTGCAGCAGCCGCCCCACAGTGTACAGTGCAGAGGGTGGTGCTTTTCAAATACAGAAGGCGGCGCATTTCAGGCAGCGCAGGAGAAGAGCCGAGGAAGGTCAAGGTTCTTGAGCTGGATGGATTCTGTGCCGGCCCGACTCCAGCATAACTAGATGTTGGCTAAATATATATATTCTTTGCAGCGAGAATCTGGAGTACCTGGTGATGCAGGAAAACCTGGTAGCATGGGGAATATAGGTGAAAAGGTAAGACTAAAGGGGGATCTATGGGGACCCTAGCCTGCTCTAAAGGGAGATCTATGAGGACCCTGCTCTAAAGGGGGTCTATGGGGACCCTGCTCTAAAGGGGGATCTGCTCTAAAGGGGGATCTATGAGGACCCTGTTCTAAAGGGGGATCTATGGGGACCCTGCTCTAAAGGGGGATCTATGGGGACCCTGCTCTAAAGGGGATCTATGGGGACCCTGATCTAAAAAAGGATCTATGGGGACCCTGGCCTGCTCTGTTTTTTGATGGTTTTAATTTGAAATGTACCTTGGTGTCCTTCACTAAGGTCTGTGCATTGGAAAATGTCTCCACAGCCTTGGTCCATGCCTATCCCTGCACGGGATCCAGAAGCTTGTGGAGATCACTGTAGTACTGGTGCCTACTACAGTTATTTCTCATTTCCAGGGGGATCCCATGAGTATGGCACATATACTTACATCCAAGCTGGTCCAATGTAACCTTGTAAAGATTGCCTTTCCTGGAATTCAGTTTTTAGTGAGGAAGAAACCCCCTTTGCCTTCAGCACAATCTAAACTCTTTGTGACCCAACAAGGCACTGGATCTGGGTCCATGTTGATTCAATATGTCACTGGGCACCATTCAACCCAGAGACCAAAAAGGAGGTGAATATGCAAGCGGGGCTTAGCGATTGGCTGTATTTGGCCCCGAAAGCACAAATCTCTACCCCCTCTCAGTCTGAGCTAACTACAGCCTGGCAAAAACCAAATCTAAGCTAGTAGCCCCTGTTTGGGACAAGGGGGCTACGCAATGTAACAAAAAATCTAGCTGTATTATGCTTGGTGTGATATATCATACTTTTATATTTGTACTTTTTGTACTTTTATCTGTATATGTGGAATGCAACTTTATTGCAAAAACATTCCTTGGTGGCGGCGTGCTTCCTTATTTTCAGTTATCGCTTTGCCACGCATGACATTGTCGCGGCAACACACCGCAATGGATTGGCCTGAATGGGCCCTTAACAGTTCTGACATTAGAAATTAATTGATTAATTGGACGGGTTGCTTCCAGTTTCTGTTTAACCCTATGAGTCAAGTTTTTTTTGAAAATCTCATTTATTTAGGCAGTTAAGCTGGATGAAGGCAGCCCGTGCAAGAGAACGGCGCACTTGGCGCTCTCTCCAGTTAAATGTACCCATCTGTGTGGATGTAGGACTCCTTTTTCTGCACCATTAGTTAGACGTTGTCTCGGAGCCGGAATGCGGTGGCACGGTACCACCCCTGACACCTACAAATCTCCAGATAAGTATCAGTCACCTTGAAATCAGCTTCTTCGTCGTAACTTAGCGCACCATATCCTTATTTTTCCTCTGAAGCCACTTCTGCTGCTTTCATTGGGGGTTTCGAAGCCATTCCATAGCGCCGCTTTTACATCGTTTAATGCAATTTGTTCCATCCATTGCCTTTCATGGAGATACAAGCTGTTCACTTGCAAGTAAGTTGGCAAAAATGAGGAAATGTTGGCAAAGCTTCTTATCCGGGAGGTTCAATGGGAATGTGCCATTTGCTAGCACAGCAACAGCTCGGTTTAATGGCATGGGGCAAGGACCAGGCAACCAATGTTGTAACAGTAGGGGGCACCGTATAGCCAAAAAGCCTTAGAGGACTTCACATACTGTAGCTGACATAGGAAGACTAGATCTAAACCCAAGCCCTAAAATCTCATATAAGCTTTAAAATGTTCATATCATTTTTTTAATCTTTTAAATCTGCTACTATCGAAAGATAATTTGGTGATCCTACCATGAAGGTCCTTGTGTGGGCACCTCCTGATATGAGGTGACAACTGTCTACCAGTTATGCTCCTGAGTTGTCACCCTGTGGCAAGCAGTCATGCCAACTTACATAATGCATTGCAGACATGGTCCATTGTTCTTGGTATGAGGAGGCTGGTCCAGAGCAATGATGTGCACCCATCGCTGGAGTGCATGTCGGTAGGAAGTGGATGAAAGAGGCTGCAGGAGATGCATAAAGGGCTAAAATGAATAGTAAAAACAAGTATTTTATTAAAACAGGGGAATTTTCACAAACCCAACCCTAAACATGGCGTTCAAGCCCTATCGATTTCAAGTCTTGTGCTATTTATTTATTACAGGTACTTTACACAGTGCTTTGCATATAAGTAATACAGTCTCTGGCAGTGGTGGCTGGTGCTCCAAATTTTTTTTTAGGTGGGGGTGGCAAACAAACCTGCCCCTCCCACTTGCACAACCCCCTAGTGCTCATTCACACTGACCCCCCCCCCCCCCGGGCGCTTGGGAAGTTGGCAATCCATGGCCTTACCATATGCAGGGAGGTGTGGCGAGGAGGTTGCGGAGGGAAGTGTGGAGCCAGGGCCGTTGCTAGTGGGTCCTGAGACCTGGGGTCTGAGGATATGCTTCCTAATTGGCCGGGAGGAGAAGTGGGAAGACATTAGTGAACATAAGTAATGTCAGTGGTGGAGCACTGCGCCCCGAGCCCACATTTTTTGAAGCCAAATTAGAGCCCACGGTTCTAATCGTGTGCTTCTAAAAAAAAAAAAAAAAAAAACCATTGAAATCCATGCGTCCGGTGCCCTGCCTGGAGATTAGGGGCTGGGCTCATGGATTAGGGGGGTGGCACCCTTGCGCCTCCAATGAGTGGGCCACCACTGGTCCCTGCCTTCAAGGAACTTACAATCTAAAGTCCCTAACTCACATTCATACATACTAGAGCAAGTTTAGGCAGGAACCAATTAAAGCGGAGGTCTGGCTGGAAAAAAACAATTAAAAGTCAGCAGCTACACATACAGTAGCTGCTGACTTTTAATAATAGGACACTTACCTGTCCTGGAGTCCAGCGATGTCGGCACCTGCTGCCGATCATCGGGTGCAGCCGCATCCATTGCAGGTAAGGGAACCTGGATGTGTAGCATTACAGCTTCATGCTGGGCACCTTACTGCACATGCGCGAGGCTCTGCTATTGGTCAGGTGGCCAGTAGCAGAGCCAGGAAGGAGGAGGGAGCCGGGCTGCTGAAGTCAGCGGCCACGGCTGCCGACCCGAGCTCCCGGATGTGTGGAAAAGGACACCTGTCTAAAGGCATGTGTCCTCTCCCCCCCCGAAAGGTGCCAAATGTGACACCTGAGGGGGGAGGAATCCAACCAGCATGTCTTTGGAATGTGGGAGGAAACCCACGAAGGCACAGGGAGAACATGTAAACTCCAGGCAGGTAGTACCATGGTTGGATTTGAACTGATGACCCTAGTGCTGCCAATCCTAGTGCTGCCAGGTAGAAGTGCTAAGTAATTAGCCATTGTGCTTTAATACCCTTTGAACTGGCCTTTTCCAAGGAGAGTTTGCACGTTCTTGGTACAAAAAGGGCATGGGTAGCTGGGCACTGCTATGGTGAGCATGCCCTAGTGCTTAAAAAATAAAATACTTTTCAGTGGGGAACATGCCCTTTAATGAGGCTTAAAGGGCACTATGAAAATACACAACTCCTTTAAATAATATGCTAGTAGGATTACCTTAAACCTGCATGTGAAGTGGAGCAACTATAGGATGCACTACAGCAAAAGTGACATTAAGGCCCCATGCACCCTCTATGTTAGCCTAGGTGCCCATACACACATAGGCATTTACAGGCATTTAGAGGCTGAAAAATAAGCCAAGGGTTAACGCATTCAGAGAGAGGAGCGTTTCAGCCTCAGAAAACATTTAAGCGCTCCTAAACGCTTTTGCAAAACGTGGCTTTAGGCTCATTTTTAGCGCTGCTTTTTCCTCCCCTGGACGCCTAACATCCTGTGTGTATGGGGCCTTAGAAAGAAAGAAAAAAACTATTGCCACTAAGGGCTGCTTCCAGATGTAGTCCAGTGCATTTTTATTCTGTACCAAAAAAAATGCAGTGTTTTACCCCTTCAATACCGGGCACTTTTACCCCCTTCCTGCAATTTTCAGCTTTCAGCGCTGCCACACTTTGAATGACAATTGCGTGGTCATGCTACACTGTACCCATATGAAATGTTTATCTTTTTTTCACACAAATAGAGCTTTCTTTTGGTGGCATTTAATCACCACTGGGTTTTTTATTTTTTGCTGAACAAACAAAAAAAGACTGAACATTTAAATATATATATATGTTTTTCTTAGTTTCTATATGTTATAACATTTGCAAATAAGTAATTTTTCTCCTTTACTCATGTGCACTCATGGGGCTGCACCGATGGGCACTGATAGGCTGCACTGATGGGCACTGATGAGGCGGCACTGATGAGGCAGGATTAATGGGCACTGATGAGGAGGCAATGATGAGCACTGATGAGGCTGCATTGATATGCGACACCGATAAGTGGCACTGATGGGTACTAATAGGCGGCACTGCAGGTGGCACAGTAAGCACTGATAGGCGTCACTTAAGGGCACTGATAGGCTGTGCTGATGGTCACTGTGAGACGGCACTAAAGGGAACTGATAGGCAGCACTGATGGGCACTGATAGGCAGCACTGATGAGGAGACACTGATAGGGGGCACTAATGGGCACTGATAGGCAGCACTGATGAGCACTGATAGGCGGCGCTGATGGTCACTAATAGACGGCACTGAAGGGAACCAATAGGCAGCACTGATGGGCACTGATAGGTGGCACTGATGGACACTGATAGGTGGCACTGATAAGGAGGCACTGATGGGCACTGCTAGGCACCAGTGAAGGCACTGCTAGGTGCCACTGATCGGCACTGATACGTGACACTGATGAGGGGGCACTGATGGGCACTGCTAAGTGGCACTGATAGGAAGCACTAACAGCTTGTGAGGGAAAGGATGCCAATAACCGACAAGAGTGTTTACATTGTGACTTGATACAGCTGATCACATGTTAAAGAGCCGCTATGATTGGCCCTTTACCCCGATCTGTAAACAGCTGTATCTGAAGGACACAGCGACCACAGAGCCTACCAGATGAGCACCCCAGCGGGCGCACGGGGGGCCGCGGTTCTGGGAGGACATCCATGGACGCCATCCTGGAACTAGAGGGCCGTGTTGCAGCCGTCTTTTGCTATAGCGCAGTAATGAGGGGGTTTACATGTATTCCAATGGCCCCAGTTCACACCAGTGCAGTGTGCTCCACAAAAGTAGAACATGTTGTATTTTTTCTTTATGGAATGCATCTGGAAAGTGGCAAAGCGCATCAAAACGCACCAGAATGCACATGTCCTCAATTGAGAATTGAAGAAAAAAAAAAAAGGGCAAAAGCGCATCGGGATGCATAAAAAAATGCACTGGAAAACATAACAAAATGCACATGCAGAAACGCATCCACCATGCTGGAATTGTGGTGCAGACTCGCCCTAAATTACATTTCCCTTCCTGCCTACTTATGTAAACAAAATGGGATTCTGGGTGAGTCTACTGACCACATATAGCGCCAACAATTTATGCAGCGCTTTACAAAATGCAGAGAGACAATACATTTACAATACAATTCAATACAAGAGGGATCCAAGGGTCCTGATCTTTAGAGCTTACAATCTAAAAAGGATATTCAAGTGACTTAATCTCCTATGACTTCACAGTCTTCTATGCAAAGCCAAGCTTCCCAATTTGGTACGGAGTTCTCCTTTAGATCCACCTTCTGCACCTCTCTGTACAATATTGGCTCCATTCACATCGTAACGTTTTGTAAATCATCTCGTTTTTTGGATACCTCGCCGCGTTTGCCGCTCTCTCTGACTCCATTGAGCAGCGAGTATCAACACATCTGTTGTTTGTTGCCTCATCTGAGCGGATTCTCAGATTTTTCTATAAATAAACGTTTAAAAGCTCCATCATGTCTGAGGAAGAGTGATAAAAACAATATATGTATGCCACTTAAAGACACGGGGATCTAAAATTCCATTTGAGGCGTATCATGCCACGGATCGACTATCGAAGGTTTGGAGACAGAGCAGACGGCTCGGTTCTCTCACTAATATAAATATCTTTTATAGATGTGCGAGTGTGCAAAGAGGCTGCCCGGATTTTCAACAGCTTAACCCTTTAGTGGAGCATCCTTAACCACCTTGGCTCCGGAAGGTTTTACCCCCTCCCCCTTCATGACCAGGCCTTGTTTTACTATTCAGCACTGTGCTATATTAACTGGAAATTGCGCGGTCATGCAACGCTGTATAGAAATTAGATTTATGACATTTTTTCACATAAAGAGAGCTTTCCTTTGGTGGTATTTGATCACCACCTTTTTATTATATAAACGAAAAAAATATCAAAAAGTAAATAAAAACTATATTTTTACCTTCTGCCATCAAGCATATCCAATAAAAAATAAAGAAAAAAAAAAACAAATTTCTTCATAAATGTAGGCCAAAATATATTCTGCTCTTTGGTAAAAAAAAAAGGCTTGGTCCGTAGGGTTCAATATTGAGTTGGTTCACCTTTTGCAGCTATAGCAGCTTCAACTCTTCTGGGAAGGCTGTCCACAAGGTTTAGGAGTGTCTATGGGAATGTTTGACCATTCTTCCAGAAGCGCATTTGTGAGGTCAGGCACTGATGTTGGATAAGAAGACCTGGCTCACAGTCTCCTCTCTAATTCATCCCAAAGATGTTCTGTCGGGTTGAGGTCAGGACTCTGTGCAGGCCAGTCAAGTTCCTCAACCCCAAATTCGCTCATCCATGTCTTTATGGGCCTTGCTTTGTGCACTGGTCCAAATCATTGGAGAAATTAGGTATACCACCTGGGTTGGAACCCAACTGCCAACATTCCTTAATGCATATGTAGAGAAACAAAACCTCAACCGGATAGAACACCTTTGGGATGAATTAGAGCGGAGACTGCAAAGGATGGGCCAACTCAACATTGAACCCTACGAACTAACACTGGGATGCCATTAAAATTCATGTGCGTGTAAAGGCAGGTGTCCCAATACTTTTGGTAATATAGTGTATGTTAATTGGTTTGCGTGAAAGTTATAGCGTCTACAAACGAAGCATACGGTATATCAGCCCTCAAAGTTTCCACTAGCCTACTTGCATTAGGCGAGTGGAAATAAGCTGTCAATGGGGTGAGGGGGGGTGGATGCTGCTGGTAGGTGGGGTTTAATGGGAGCTTATTTTCCTCCCAGCCTCCACCCCCTGTCATTATCTTAGCAGCGGGGCCTTGCATACAGCGGGAGTTGGCAAAATACTAGATGAGGTGGGGGCTGGGAGGGGGTTGGGCGGGTGCCGCCACCGCCTTCTCGTCCGTCTAATGCCGGGAGGGGGTGGGGGGCTGCTTGTGATGATCGCCACCTACCCGTCAGCCTACCGCGGGGGGGGGGAGATGCTTAAGCCGATCACCGCCTTCCCATCCGGGGGGGGTGGGGATTGGCATTAGTTTGCTGCCAGACTCCTCCCCCCAAAATATTTAGCACCAGCCACCACTGCCAGTGGCACTAATACAGTGATTACTATGGCTTACCATGAGGCCGAAACGCGTAAGCATGATGCTGCTGTAGAGAAGGTCAGTAAGTTCAGGCACATGGAGCATATGCAAACAATATTTCAGGAAAACTGCTGTATCCTGCCATATAGCCAGTAAGAATCGATGCAATGAAGGATACCGAGTAGCCGGCTTCATTATATTAGAGGATTATCGCAACATACCAAAGGCATTTGGGCCAGAGCACCGGTTCCCAGTATTCCAGGTAATTTCCGGTAGAGCATGTCTTCTTTGTTGGACTGTGTTTGTTGGGGTAAAACCATTGGTGGGCAGTCAGCAATAAATCCATGTCTGAACCCCCCCCCCATAAAAGCCAACCTAAAAGCCTTAACATCTCATCAATTTACAGTTAACCATGAATGATGGCCATAGAATTATGGGCCGTGAGCTTGCCACCACTCCAAAGTCCAGGCCATTTATAAATGGCCTATGAATGGCAGATGTTTTTTTTTTTTAAAGACCTACCTATAATAATGTCTATAATTATAATAATATTATAATAATAATAATTCCTGAAGCCGATCCTGAAGCATTGATCATAAAGTAAAGACCATATATGGCAATGAACTTAGAGGCAAGCACCAAACCATAACACTTAATGTGAAAAAAAGTAAACCAATAAATAGAATATTTTGTAAAAAAAAAAAAAAGCGACATTACAAAGCCCAACATTTTAAAAAATAATGAAAACATTTATGAAAACAGTGACAACATCTTTTTAAAATGTTGCATTTTCTGCCAATTATTCTTAACCATCTCAATGCCGTAAACCCATGGGCAGGAATTTTCCCACAAGTGCGTTTACGATAAGCCGCTCGTTCTACAGTCTTAAAAAAAGTAATAAAAAAAAAAAACTTTACGTTGAGAGTGACATTTCGTACAAAGCTTCTTTTTTTTTTCAACCCCCATTTTTCAGCTGGTTTTAAAAGAATGGGCTATATTTTCAGCAATTTAATTACTGGGAAATGTGGTGGTTTTTGCTGAAATACAAAAAAAAAAAAACACTTTTCATTTTGAAAATTGATGGACAAATGGTTCTTGGACTGAATAGAGAAAGAAAAAAAAATACGAGGAAATCTTACCATCCACTCACCAGTTTAGCTTTCAAAACTTAATTGTAAGCACTTGGCACAGTGAGGAGTCAGTCAGCAAAACTAATGAGCTTGAACAGAGGCGGGAGGATTTTCCTGATGGCGATGTGAGCGCTCCGTAGACACAAGGCGAAACTCTGCTCCGCATTAATATACAAATATTTCCAGGGATTCAACTACAACATTAGCTACAGATCTGCAATGGATTCGGTGAGGTCTACGTAAACCATTATTTTTGCAACATTTTTACATTTTTCCATGTTCTATATACACTAAAATGTTTGTGGACACCGGACCTTCTCACCTACTTATATGGTCCATAGTATGTAGAGATCTGATACTTACTTAATGTATATAGTCAAAGGTATTTGTACACTTTGGCCACATGGCCAATTTTTGAGGACCTTCACACCTAACTAAATGATCCATAGTATGTAGAAACTTGATACCTACCTATATGGCCAAAGTATGGGGACACTTGCCCATAATACCTAGATACACTCATCAGCCACTTTATTAGGTTCATCTTGCTAGTGCCGGGTTGGACCCACTTTTGCCTTCATTCTTCGTGGCATAGATTGAACAAGTTGTTGGAAAAGTTCCTCAGAGATTTTGCTCCATAGTGACATGATAGCATCACACAGTTGCTGCAGATTTGTCGGCTGCACATCCATGATGTGAATCTCCCATTCCACTACATCCCAAAGGTGCTCTATTGGATGAGATGTGGGGAGTGTGGAGGCCATTGAAGTGCAGTGACCTCATTGTCCAGTGGTGAGATGATTGGAGCTTTGTGACATGGTGCATTATCCTGCTGGAAGGAGCCATCAGAAGATCGGGGCACTGTAGTCATAAAGGGATGGACATGGTCAGCAACAATACTCAGGTAGGGCGTGGCATTCAAATGATGCTCAAATGGTACTAAGAGGCCCAAAGTGTGCAATGAAAATATCCCCCACACCATTACACCACCACCACCAGCCGGTGATACAAGGCAGGATGGATCCATGCTTTTATGTTGTTTACACTAAATTCTGACCCCCCGTCTGAATGTTGCAGCTGAAATCGAGACTCATCAGACCAGGCAACGTTTTTCCAATCTTCTATTGTCCAATTTTGGTGAGCCTGTGCGAGTTGTAGCCTCAGTTTCTTGTTCTTAGCAGACAGGAGTGGCACCCGATGTGGTCTTCTGCTGCTGTAGCCCATTTGCTTCAAGGTTTGATGTGTTGTGCGTTCAGAGATGGTATTCTGCATACCTTGGCTGTATCGAGTGGTTATTTGAGTTACTGTTGCCTTTCTATCATCTGGAACCAGTCTGCCCATTCTCCTCTGACATCAACAAGGAATTTTCGTCCACACAACTACCGGTCACTGGATATTTTCTCTTTTTCAGACCATTCCCTGTAAACCCAAGAGATGGTTGTGTTTGAAAATACCAGTAGATCAGCAGTTTTTGAAATACTCAGACCAGCCCATCTGGCACCAACAACCATGTTACGTTCAAAGTCACCTAAATCCCCTTTCTTCCCCATTCTGATGCTCATTTTTACCATGTCTAGATGCCTAAATGCATTGAGTTACTGCCATGTGATTGGCTGATCAGCAATTTGTGTTGCCAAGCAACCGAACAGGTGTACCTAATAAAGTGGTCGCTGAGTATATATGGCCAATATTTGTGGACATCTTACCATCACACCTAAATATATGCTCCATAGTATGTGAACACATGGCACTTACCTACAGTATATGATCTAAGGTATGTGGACACTTGCCCAACACAACACCTACTGTATATGACCAATGTCTATGGAAATCTGACCATCACGCCTACCTATATGGCCCAAAGTATTTAGGCATCTGACATCTATCTATACGACTTAAAGCGGTTGTAAACCCATGCATTTAACAGGTTAAAAACCAGTCACATTTCAGGCACGTGCCGGAAATGTAACACTCCCATTGGTTGTGCTCTAAACCAAACTGTCAAACCATCCAATGGCTGGTGTCATAGCTGATCACATGTGCAGCATCATGGCAGTTGTAGATTAAACAGAGGCCAAGATGGCAGCTTCCTTGGCTGAAAATGATAGGAGGGTTTACTACCACTTTAAGGTATGTGAACACATTACCACTCCACCTGCCTATGTGGCAAAATGTTTGTAGATACCTTACCATCATGCCTATATGGTCAAAGATATGCAGGCACCTGCCACTTCCCTATATGGCCTATGAAATGTGAACACTTGACAATTGCACCTACCAATATGTCCAGTGTTTGTGGAAATCTTACCATCATACCTACCCATAGCTCCCAACTGTCCCTGATATCGAGGAACTCTCCCTGTTTTGGAACAAAGTCCCTCTGTCCCTCTTTCCTCCTCATTTGTCCCTCATTTTGGTCTGACCTGTATAATTGTATATAAAATGCACTATTTATCTTTCAAAAAGTGTTTCCCAGTGCTAAACCTTTCATCCAATGTCTAAATTGTGGTATTTGTACATTTCAAAAACCAATTTAAAGGAATAGTAGTGGTAAAAAGCACTTGTGGGTTTAACCAATCTTTTTTTGTTATTGTTATATTCTCCTTTAAAGGGGTGCAGCAGGGGGTGTGTCCTATGCCTACATACATTTGCTAATAGGAGTCCCTCGTTCCCATCTCAAAAAGTTGGGAGGTATGCCTACCTATATGGTCCATAGTATTAGAACACCTGACACGTACCGATGTGGACTAAGGTATGTGGACACTTAACCATTGCATCACCTATAGTCAATGTCTATTGAAATTTGACAATCACACCTACCTATATGGTCCAAAGATTTTGGGTACCTGATACCTATCTATACAGCCTAAGGTATGTGAACAGATTACTAAAGCATCTACCTATGTGGCCAAATGTTTGTAGATACCCTACTATCATCCCTATATGGTTAAAGGTCTGTAGACACCTGACACTTATATGACCTAAGGTATGTGGACACTTGACAACTGCACCTACCTATATGTCCAATGTTTGTGGAAATATGACCATCAGACCTATCTATATGGTCCATAGTATTAGAACACCTGACACATACCTATATGGCCTAAGGTATGTGGCTACTTAACCATTGCACCTAGCCATATGGCCAACGCTTGTGGACTCCAGACCATCACATCTATCTATATGGACCATAGTATGTGGACACCTGATGCCTACCTATATGACCTAGGAAATGTGGATACTAGACGATTGCACCTGGCTATATGGGCAATGTTTGTGGAAATGTGACCATCACACCTACTTATATGGTCCATAGTATGTAGACATCTGACACCTACCCATATGGCTTAAGGTATATGGATACATTGTTTATGGGCAAGATAGGGGATCTTGGTTTAGCGGCGCTTATCCACTAGATAAAAAATTTTAATTTGTGGGCTGTTTAAAGCAAAGTATTTAGTGGTCTTATGCAGCTGCTGTTGTAGCCCAATTGCTGCTCAAAGGTTTGCAATGGGTATAATAGATGGTTTTGTGGACAGAATTAATTACTGTTCCAGCAGCGCTTGCAAAAAGGTAGTTCTCACTCCCTTACCCTAAGTAAAAAAGTGCAAAATGCTATCAAAATTGTGATACATAAATAAAACCATAAACCTTATAAGGTGTCAGTTTTTTCAAATATTGGATTTTTGTGCAAAATACAATGTGATACTCTGTGCAAAACCTCAGTGTAAATATGCAATACACCTTTAAATTATATATATGTAAAATCCTATAAAGAAACAATTTTTCAAAGCCTTGCCAATATGGCAGGTCATTGATCAGAAAAGTGCTTGTGCCAAAAAACTTTACACAAAGTCCGTGTGTCAAAGTGCTAGTGCAGTCCAGTGACAATTTGGTTCAAGATCACTTCTTAACTTCTTTACAACATAAAGTGCTCGTGCCGTGCTGGGTGCTGAGTAAAAAGAATAAATGGCTGAGGGTACTAGACCCTGCTTACCAGATCCCTATGACTCTCCAACCATACGGTGTGGAGAAGTCATGCGCGCTTTAGGTCTACAATCCGACCTATGGATATGATGTTGTCTGCTTCCTTTGTCTCCTTCCTCCCTCACCGTACCATTTGTAAGTAAACAAAAGGAAATCTCATCACGTACCTCTATTTCAATATAGATTTATTGGCCAATTTCCACAGTACAGTCACCATAAACACTGCGATTGTTCCGTGACCACCGCCATTGGACGCTGCTGAGTACTTCCGCTTCTGCTTGCATGTCACAGGAACGTGGCCTTGCGCACCTTGCGTTCCAACTGACGCGTTTCGTTACTTCCTGTGACGTCTTCTCTGAAATTGGCCAAGATTTCCTTTTGTTTACTTACAAATGGTACGGTGACGGAGGAAGGAGACAAAGGAAGCAGACGACATCATATCCATAGGTCGGATTGTAGACCTAAAGCGCGCATGACTTCTCACCGTATGGTTGGAAAGTCATAGGGATCTGGTAAGCAGGGTCTAGTACCCTCAGCCATTTATTCTTTTTACTCAGCACCCAGCACGGCACGAGCACTTTATGTTGTAAAGAAGTTAAGAAGTGATCTTGAACCAAATTGTCACTGGACTGCACTAGCACTTTGACACACGGACTTTGTGTAAAGTTTTTTGGCACAAGCACTTTTCTGATCAATGACCTGCCATATTGGCAAGGCTTTGAAAAATAGTTTCTTTATAGGATTTTATATATATATAATTTAAAGGTGTATTGCATATTTACACTGAGGTTTTGCACGGAGTATCACATTGTATTTTGCACAAAAATCCAATATTTGAAAAAAATGACACCTTATAAGGTTTATGGTTTTATTTATGTATCACAATTTTGATAGCATTTTGCACTTTTTTACTTAGGGTAAGGGAGTGAGAACTACCTTTTTGCAAGCGCTGCTGTATAACCTAAAAACACGTTTTATGTTACACTATGAGGCACGTTTTGGAGTCACATTTATACGTTATGTGGAAATTTAATATATATATATTTTAGGATATTTCTTTGATAAAAAGTTTCGGAACGGTTATACCGTCCAGTAACTAGTCTTTTCACGAACACGGTTTTTTGAAATGTGTTTCAGGCACACAGTTTCACGATCACGTCAGGTCACTGTTAAACCAAGTTCTAGTGAAGAATTGAAGAAATGTTGTATTTCACGAGCACGGCACGACCCACGACTCATTTTTCTTATTTACCGACT